>SJOL01002520.1:0-101495 GCA_004794785.1 Opisthorchis felineus
GCTGTCCATAAATACGAGCATGTTCGTCACGCAAGAACGGTTTGGGAGAAATCCGTGTTGAACTGGAGATACCAAAATCACAAGTAGAGATGAAGAGATGAAGAAATTTCGAGTGTAGACAAACGGCAAAATTAGTTCCAAAGGCATGGTTTACACTGAACCTGGCTAGACTTACTGACGTCACTGTAGGGTGTAAAAAATATTTGTGAGGGAGAGGTAGTGGTAATACATAGGGAAAAACGAGCCTGATTAGGTTGGATGAAAACAATTCGTTCTAATTTCTGATCTCTGCCAAAGGTTGGATAACGTCGATACACACGCAGTTGCTTTGTCCTTGTGCGAGGATCGGGTAAAGCTGTGCACGACGGTGTTTCGTTTTTATTTTTGCGTATAAGCAGCAGTGCTTGAAGAGCTCCGCCACCATTGGCATTTTCCAGTGTGTGGGTCTGCTTTCTTGCATCCATCACGTCCCGTACCCCGGGAAAGTGGCGTGATGTGCCGCAGGGCGTAAATAAATGGCAAAGTGAAAAGTGATTGGCCGTCCCGATTGACACGAATTGGGGAAATCCGATATAGAATTCGCAGCGGCCATCATCCGAGCACAAACTCCTTGGCATCCAGAGGGTATGGGGTTAATCTGGAGCCTTAGGCGATTAACTACTTCAATATCCACGTCCGAATAATTTTTCCTCCCAGCCAACGCGCGTGATCGCAAGTAGCACGTGCTACTTTTATTGTACAATAAAAGACTCCAGTCCCTGAGATGGTCTTCGAGACAAGTCATTGTCATTCGAATGCGCGAATTCAGGACCACAAATGTGATGAAAATTTTACCCCAACCCCATGCTCTCCAGCATTTAACCCCATCAGAATCACGTAAGCTTTGAAATAAATGTATTGGGCAGTGAATTGTCAGTCAAGCAGGTAGGGCCGAGAATGTCGGAGAAAGTGCGTCAGGGAAAGCATTTCGCGACTGTGGCAGCGGTAGTTTCGTTCCTTTCCGTCTACGACGGGGCTACCATATTCGACGGGAACTTCGTGACTAGCAACACGTTGACACAGTACGGCGCCAAGGGGGCGAGATGGGTCAGTGGTTAGAGCGCGAATTTACCGACCAGAAGGTCCGTGGTTCGAACCCGACCTCTGCCTCTCGACTTTCCCTGTCTAGGCTTGGGCAACCTGGCAGTATTCCAACCCTCGTGCTTCCTTCGGGTGGCGTGGCAGTTAGGCACTGAAAGGGTGCTACAGCTGAACGATTTTACGGCGCCAAATGCCATTTTGCTAGCATCCTTGTTTGCGGCTAACTTACCTGCACCAGGGGCAAATGCGGGTGTGCAAGAATAGTGGGGACTTTTATGCCAGCAGAAGACAGTTGAAAATTTGGTCCGTTTCCAAAACCAAAGAATGTACTTGATCTCTTAGAATGGGAATGTAAATTGCCGAACCGATGACAGCAAAACGTTCAATAAAGCCCTGTTATTATGATGCAAGCTCAAGGATGATAATCAGGTGATGAACATCGATCGGTGTCAGCTATTCAGCAATGTTTGATCCTATCTGAGTCCGTTTTGAGTAACTTAAGAAGAGATAATATGGCTTCAGAACTCCACCTTACGTTGTAAAACTCGCATTTATCCGCGCGGAGGGTTGGGTTGGCCCCTTTCTAGCAGCGAAATATTAGTTAACATGCCATCCAGTTGTGAACAATGATGCAATCGTGGTAGTTGAGTGGAGCTCTGGGGACCAGCCCTGTGAGTACTGTCTACATAAGGGGGTGAAATGCAGATGATTTACTTGCAATTCAAAAATGACAGTTTTGGAATTCGTATAAACCTGATGGAACTGCAAAAGCCTTGTTGCAACGGTCCCTTGGGCGAACCCCGACCTACCAATACTAAGACGCTCCATCCAGCGGAGAAAACCACTTCGAATCAACCGCTGCTTCAGTCGTATCGTCCACGCGTGGCAGGGGAACGAGTCGGTTTCACCATTTCGGATCACGTTACGTCTTCCAAAAAACGTTACGCCATCCAAAAACACCTGCGCCTTCTCCTCTTCGAAGACGAGAACGATATCGTCTGCATATTCCAGACAAGGTTTTCGTCAGAGGTTATTTGAACATCAGGGTTTTGAAGACCTTCCAGCATTCGTCTCATTATCTCATCGATCACGAAATTAACTAGGAATGGAGAAAGTTGGCATCCCTGATGGACACGGCTTTGTGTACGGAATATTTTAGAGAGCTCTCCGTATACTCTCACTCGTCCGAAATGACTTTTTGTGTTCACAAACTTCCGGAGTATTTCTTGATGGACAAGCGTCTCAAGGAGACCAGACCGGTCAAATGAGTCGAATGCGCCTTGGAAATCAAGGAATACCGAAATTGCGGGTAGTTTGCGGTCTGTTTGTTTGTTGTTGTTCGAAATATTCAGCCCACCGGTCGATGCGTTCTTCTTTATTAAAGGTGGCCACTCCATTCTGATCGTTGATAGTCTCCGGGGACCGGTCGTGCCAATCAGCCGAAATAATCTTCGGGCGTTACCAGTATTCTGGGCTCCCTCCATTCCCTTGGCTTTCCTTATCTACCACACTTCACGGTCGACTCGCACGCTCACTTTCACTTGACATCTGATAATTCGTCGCGTCAAGTAATGTTCGGGACCGGCTGGGATAGTTCTCCGAGATTTAAGCAGTGCCACCGTTCGGTCTGATATGCGGTGCTTGAGTGCGCCTGGTGGTGCCGTTCCACAGGCAAAAATCCCAACAGAGTGTAAAGAGGTGGCGATCTCGTCCCAGTTTGAATTCATATCTGATGGCGGAGCATCTGTAAGAGACTCTAGAAGACGATTCTAGCAAATTCGTCCAACATCCGGATCTGCCAATTTTTCAGTTGCCAGGCGATTTTTCCTCACCTTACGCGGCCCTGGAAAACGATGGGAGAAGCGACCCCTGACGAGTGCTTTCAAAACCGAGCGGTAGTCAGTTATCGATCCGCGCTCGATCGCTAACTGATGGCATTGTGACTTATTTGATTTCATGGCCGGTATGCCGTTGGAGGCACCATGTGGCCAGATGAAGTTGGTACTGCATAAAACACAGCCTGCGGCCAGCACATAGCTGAAGTAATCTTTCACCATCGTCCGTACATACCAAGTTCAATCCTTGTCGAGTCTCAGATGAGCTAAGCCTGCCCATTTGTGCATTTAGATCTGTGGCAACTACAACGATATCTGAGCTCTTATCTCGCCGAAACAGGGCATTCATTGCGTCGTAAAACTTGTCTTTGATGAGCTACATTCGGTTGGGGCGTAAGCAGACACGACAACAGGCGTCGATCAACTTCCCCCTGGTGAGACTTTCACAGACGCTACCATGCGAACCGTGCAGAGGGGATATCAACGGGTATCCAGCCAAGCAAGGACCCTTCCGTTCGTTAACTAAGGACGATGCTAACCGCTGCACATATTGCCGCAGCAGCTTTTGGATCGCCAGAGGTGCTCAGCTGGAAGCGGGTGGAGATTGATGGGGTGGCTAGCTCAACCACTGCGCTTGCATCTTGAATTCTTGTTCCTGATACATTACACACATCATTGCCAAGTGAGTGTGAGAGAAAGAGCAGTTTGTTGTATTGCTTGCTTCAGAGTGCAGACTTTGAAGTCGGCCGGATAGACTGGGCGTCAAGGCTTGAAGATTTATTTCGAAATGCCTAAGGGTGGCGTGCAGATGTTGCTTTGAAAAACGATGCAAGATAAACGGAGTCATCAGTCCCAAGTGCTGGGTCTATACATCGTTCAGCTGTAACAATTTCGGTGCTTAGCTGCCATGCCGCCCGGAGGAAGCTTGAGGGCTGGGATACTGCCAGGTTGCCTAAGCCTAGACAGGGGAAGTCGAGAGGCAGAGGTCAGGTTCGAACCACGGACCTTCCGGTCAGTAAATTCGCACTCTAACGGCTGAGCCATCTCGCCCCCTGGGTCTACAAGGATAGAGTTATTAATGGAGTGGGTAGATGGGGGAGAAAAAGTATGAGAAAGGGAAAGAAGGGAGTCGACAGAAGTAGCCTGTTTTCGCTTAACCGCCCTGCTGTATGCAGCAATTAAGGCGACCCGGCTGATGGCACCACGCGACGGCCGATGTGGCATGAGAATATTGTTAGTTGTAAGTGTCATGGTTGTACATGGGCTGGGATACTGTCGGGGCGCCCGCACCTAGTCAAGGCGATTAGGATCCCCAACCAAAGCCTTTGGTTCAAAAGCCTAACTGCAAGGCAGTAGTGTTTTGTGGGAAGTGCAAGTACATTGCTATTTTTACGGAACATGTTCCAATCCCCAACCTGGAGGACCAGGAGACTGTGTTGATCAGACATCTAACCATTGACCAACCTGGTATGAGAGACTGCGAGTGTCGCGCAGAATCCTTACAGTATGGCTCAATGTGACGCCGAGGTACACAAACCGTCACACCACGGTAGGGTCCAGTCTCTTCGTGATGGAGGGGTCAAATACTGCCAGGATGCCCAAAGCTAGACAGGAGCAGCCGGGATGCAGAGGTTGGGTTCAAACCACTCACCTTCCTAGCAGTAAATTCGCGCTTTAACCACTGAGCCGTCTCGGCTTGTCTGACTGTTTGCCTTACTGTATATTTCTCAGTGTCGCTATCTGTGTATGCGTTCGGAGGTGCTCTGGCATATTCTCTCCTTTGCCATTATCCGACTTTCTCGATTTTCTTCTGTGAACTCTGTCGGATAGTGTATAATGTGGTGTCGTGGAGGCCGGATTGAATTTATCTCGCATTTATCGTTCATTCCCGCCATATGTTTATAGCTTTGTCGTTCCGGTTGACATCGTCTGGAGAATCCACACCACAGTCATGATGCCTCATCGGTTGTTGCGCCTGAGACCGCTTCATTCTATGCATCGTGCAGCTCTTTCAACCCTTAACGTTCAACCTATAAAGAATCCTGAGATTAAGTGTCGTTCGGTAACGTTTAATTTTTCTGTTTAATTTCTGTACCTGCTAGATATTCATCGACAATAAATGGCATGATGCTGTTAGTGGAAACCAATTTCAGACTGTGAACCCAGCAACCGGAGATGTTATATGTGAAGTTTCATCCGGCGATAAAGTAAGTTGTCCTCTGGTTTCCGTAGAGTGAATGTAGTCATCAGAATGTGTATACATCAAACCACAGCGTTCTACGGTTATATACCCTCACCGTTTCGGATACCGTGGGTAACCTCTCGGAGCTTTTTACGACCCTTTGGCTCACATGCATCCTGTGCAAGGGAATGAAGAAACCTGTAAACCAAATGTTCCTTAATTATCTCCTCACCAAAAAACACTTTGCCCAACTGAGCACGGTTTAGTCATGCCTCACCTTAGCCCCTGAGAACAACACGCGTGCGGTGCATTTCTTCCCTGAATTCCTCCGAGATTTCGATATAACCTCTCTTTAGCTCCTAGCCCATTACTGGAAGCACATAGGAACGAGGAACTCAGTATTCAGATGGCTTTGCGCCTTAATTTTTAACCGTTTTATTCCATTTTCACATCCTCAGGGGAGCCACGCAAGAATCATTGTGGGCCTCACACTATTCCTTGTCTCAAGGGCTTGCTTTGCGCGACTGTAAAGCGCTGCTTTGCGCTGAGTACCTAAATGTATGGTGCTGTGATCCTCGCACAGATATCTGCGCCTCCTGGACCATAACTAATCTCATCCTTATAGTCAGCTCTCTCCAGTCTCGAATGGACGCCCAGACGGGTGTGCCCCTCGCTGACTGTCTATGAGCACGATATCCACAGCTCAGATATGTATATACGGTGCGCTCACTAGGAGATCGCACCTAGCTGACAAAACGCCGTTAAAAGTAAGCTCATATTCCCGTGACCAGACATCCTGGGGCCAAGCAAATAACTTCA
The DNA here is from genome assembly GCA_004794785.1 of Opisthorchis felineus. Classification (NCBI taxonomy): domain Eukaryota; kingdom Metazoa; phylum Platyhelminthes; class Trematoda; order Opisthorchiida; family Opisthorchiidae; genus Opisthorchis; species Opisthorchis felineus. The sequence goes on from SJOL01002520.1 coordinate 5,917, forward strand.
CATAATCTGAAAATAGTGAGTGCCGATTGTGACCAAGCCGTTGACACATGTGAGGAAAATTAGTTGGTCAGAAACTGACCCCTTTGGAGCACAGTCGCTGGCCACAGGCAAAAATGACCTCTTCCAACTTCATGAGCATGCTATTCCTAAGAACGTCTTTTCCGTGCGCAGAAATTTGTAAGAAATGCCAGAGGCTTTCAGTTTGTGAAGTAAAGTTTTGTGGATGACCGAGTCGGAGAGTATTGAAAGTCTGGATAACCAGCGTTCTCATCAAAAACACCCGTATTCCGAGCTAGGATAAGTTGCAGCCCAGGGAGTTAGGACCACTATTGGATAAATTAAATTGTTTAGGGTTAATAAGTTTCTGGTCCATCACGAATGGTTATTTTCTTGGGGTTACTAAGTTGTTTGTTCATATATTTGGCTGTTCGTTTTTGGATTATTCATTTCATACCTTTAGACGGATAAGTGTGGCTAATCGATCGATGTTTGCTTTGAGGAAAGAGATGATGGGCCCTTCTCCAAGCCATTTAAGGACGGTCCAAATAGTTTATCTACCTATTCAGCAATAACTTCAGCCAAGATATTGAGGTCGTAAGGGCGAACAACCTCATTATTCGGCCATGAGCCGCTGGTCAGCAGTGTGATTAGCTCGTGCTTGTCTCACGGAATTCGTATCATGTTGACATGTTCCTCGACCAACGAATTTTCAGATGGAAGCTTCATTTATCGGATGAACTTTCGTCTAAGTGCAAATTTATCACACTGCTGACCCGCCGCTCCTGGCCAAACATCTAAGTGTTCGAACTACTGCTAGGAGTTCGCGGGTTCGACATTCCCTGGAGTTTTGCGAGGTACGCACTTGCGGGTATGCTGTCACTTTTTCATTGGACTATTCAGCTAAATATATAATCTGTTGTGATGCGGTAAACTTGAATGGGTAGGGTTTGCATGGGATAATGGTTAAACCCAACTAATGGCATCTTCTTCCTACGTAGAACGTCGAGATAGCTGAGATGGCTCGAGATGGCTGGGTGGTTAAGACGCAAACTTACTGATCGGAAAGTCCTTTGTTTGAGTCTGACCTCTGGATCTCGACTTCCCTTCTTGGCTTGGACAAGCCAGCAGTACCCCAGCCCTCGTGCTTCCTTCGAGTGGCACGGCAGCTAGGCACCGAAAGGGTGCTGCAGCTGATCCATTATTATTGTTAATATTATTGCTATTATTAATTATTCTCTTTAAGGTCACGGTCATCTGTACCATAGCGTCACCCTTCTTTCAACCTACCACCAGGGTGACCTTTGCTCATGGTTGCATGGCAGTTGACTACTAATGTATTGCTGTTGATGCTGACGAATCACTGTTAAACTCTTTTGAATGACTTATCGGTTCTTTGGCCCACCAATCTATTGGACTGGGAAATACTGTCCTACTTGTTAATTCACATAGAGGTTGCTCGTAAGACTTGTTCAACAATCAAGTCACCAGCCTCACTCTGATGTTTATCAAAGTGTTCGAGTGGACGATGGGAATATGTTGTCCCATAAAATTGGACCACCCTCCGGCCTTGAAAATTCAGCGGTCCAAAAACAAAGCCAGGAGCTGCTGGGTTTTGTTAAGCAGTGGTCGTTACAACACAGCACAAGATATTTTGATCCAGGCCATTCACATATCCTAAAATTCGCTCCGTTTCGCCTTTTGTAATGAGGCCTGGCATGGTTGGACAATGTTCAGTCGTTGTAGCGATGCCTTCTGCATACAACTTTAGTGTTTTATGTTTGCAGAAAGTAAGTGAAAAGCTAACATCCCACTTCTGGTCTTCTTAGTGTTCTGATAGAGTGAATCTAATGTCTCAAGAACGTTGGTTAATTTTAAACTCTTGTCAGCAAACAGCTCTGATCGTAGTGTCCATGAAAACCTACTTTGCACCGTATTGCATATGTTTAATCGATTCTTAAATTTTTATTTCCTGCATATCATTGGCGGTTGTGGCCAACTCGTTTTTTTCCCTCAGAGCTAGTAAGTAGCGATTTCTGGATCATTTCGTAACTGCATAGTTCACAAATCGTGAATGAATAATTTCTGCGTTTCCAAACATTTCCTGTTTATTATGTTAACGTGAAACTCGTGCCCGGTAAGCCCAGTAGTAACAAAACGCCATGAAAAATGATTCCAGAAATTTCACGGATTGTAACGTAACCTTCACCTGTGGAATGACGTTCGCACGTCATCAATCTATCGTATATGCATTCAACAACAAAGTCGCTTTTTGGCATAGCAACTTCACACGGCTACAATCTAGTGTCGGTCGTTGGTAATTTTTTGTGCCAACTCTCCATTTTCCACCCAATAAAGTGATGTTTTACAGTTTTGTTATTGATTGTGCTGAGTGCGCATGCTGTGACATGCTGTGTACATCTTTACTGACTTTGGGCGTGAAGAGCTCACGTATCGCCTGATACCGTTTTCCTCATTCCTTCGGAGCTCTTTTCTTGTCAATTTCTAGGCTCAAATCTTTGCCTTTTTTTTACAGGAAGACATCGATAAAGCAGTAGCAGCAGCCAAGAAAGCCTTCGAATTTGGTTCAGAATGGAGGCGAATGGATGCGTCAATGCGTGGTCGACTGCTGAATAAGCTTGCAGATTTGATAGAAAGGGATCGTGTCTATTTGGCCGTGAGTTCGTTGGATGAACAGTCGATGACGCCATTTTCACTACAGTCGCGGTTTTTTAGCGGAATCTACGGGTCCGTCATTGCCCGTGTGTGTGTGTGTGTGTGTGCATGTGTATGTGTTACCGGACGTGCATTCCGTTTCCTGTTGCTACATTGGTCTCCACAGGGAACTCACCGTAAAGACTGATCGAAATTATGTCCTTTCGGAGGTATGCTCTGTTTGATGGTGGTGAAATGTAGTCATCTCATGCAGCGACTATAGTCTCTCAGGGGTTGTCCACTCATGTGCCAAAAAATTTGAATATAGGATACAGTTAGTGTAGAAGTGACTGAAATTTTTTCACCTTTAGCATCGGTGAGAGTTTCTACGTGATAATCTCCCAACAACTGTCACAGGGTACCGCTTTATAATGAACGTAAATCCCTTGACTTTTTAAGCAATTCCTGTCGTTCGTGTAAATATGGCTCGTTCCAACCACAGCAAGTCACAACAAGTGACTTGCTGGACCTAGTTGCGTCATATCTAGTAAATCTTTGTTATCAATGCAAACTCTTCTACTGTATAATAGTTCTTTTCAAACATATTAAACTCTAAAGGAGGTCGGAAACGAGGGGGGTGCCATTTTAATTTGACCAGGCTATGTTGAAAATGTTGACTGAGACAAAATGTGTAATGCCAAGAGAGAAACACGGCACAAAGAAATTGCAGTCGAAACTGAATAGCCACTTGAAATGGCAAGATGACGATGCCAAGGCCAATAGAATATAAGTAGCTCAGAAGGAGGAATGATTCACACGACGAGTGAACCTTCCACTTGAGAAGTCGTCACTCGAGGAGACAGTCAACACGTGGCCACGTGATGTGGATTCGGTGATTGCTGGATAAGTAGCACTACGTACTGTTTGAGTTAATCACATTGCTAGTCAGCCACTGGTTTGCGAATGGTCAGCTGCTAGTCGGAGGGTCGTGGGTTGGTAGCTCACCGTAGGTTCGTGAGATGTACACTGCTGATGATTCCTGATAAAGGTGAAGGAGTTGTACAGTGCTTCTCGGCTTTTCAGTGCAGATCGGTTTCACCCACTTGACGAAGCTTTATTGGAAATAACAATGGTTCCAACATGAAACCAGAGTGACTTTTTGCGACCTAGGACATACACACATCTCGTACTGGAAGTCTGGAAGACACCTTTGCATTTATTGACTCTGTACAGCATATCTGAATGATGGACAACTAACGGTTTAGACTGATGACTAAACGCGCTTCATAGACCCGGTTTTACCAATTCAGTCGTTTTATGGCTGTATGCCGATTTGTCAGGCTATGAATTTTCATTAATTGGTGAATCAATTTTTCCAGCCGGGCAGTCCTTAACAGATGTTCGTTTTTTCTTTCGCCCTAAAGTCCCTGGAGTCACTGGATAATGGAAAGCCGTTTATGGAAGCCTACCATGCTGATTTGTCTTTCGTTATTAAATGTTTCCGGTAAGTTTTGGTCGGTTATTCATCCGCACCTACTTCGTATGCTTATTGGTTGCCTGGGACTGGTGTACTTGGCACGGCGACTCACTTCTACAGTGAGTCGCCGTTCTCTTCCCGCATCCGTCCTGGCCACTGCGCGCTGAGTGCGTCAAAAAACTTTCAGTGTTTGACCATCGATGTCTTCGGAGCATTGCCCGAGTCTGGTGAGAACACCGGATCAGTAATGCCGAAGTACGTTGAATGTTTTTCGGAAGAAATAACTCGCCCACGATAGGTGAACGGTCACACTCCATAGGTTGCGCTGGCTTGGTCACGTGCTCCGTATGCCAGTTGGCTGACTTCTTTCAAGAGCCCTTTTCGAAAAACCACGCGTAGGGTAGAAAAGAGCGAGGGGAGATGAAGTGAGGAGGCAATGAAGTGCGAAAGCCATTACCAGCAAGCTCAGTTGCGCTGATTATTTTCGTCTCCCTGGGTGGGGACCCCAAGAGGAGATACACCAATGGTTGGAGACATTATCAGATGTGGACTACTCACGTCCTCAATGGCGCTCATGCATCCGAGCTGTTGCCTTCAATGCATAGCTCCCCTCCCGATCTCCTCTATGAGAAGTGTACGGACACCGCTGTATTTACACATCAATTATATCAGCTACCGCCTCCAATGCGTAGCTATCTACCCCATCTCCCCAAATCATCAGCCAATGAAACCATGGCAGCTATAACTACTGTACGAAAAGTACGCGGTTTTTACAGCTGATGGTGATGATGACCCGTCCTCATCTTTCCATTCTTCCACTTATTCTCGGCGAAGTCGTTGGTCTTCAAGGTTATTGACACAAAACATTGGTCGCGACTGTCAATTACTAAAGTCTGGTTATCGGCTTCTTTGATTGCAGCACGCGTGATACTTTTGCGCGATTCAGAAACCTAGCCGCTACAAGTGTCCAGAAAGTCTCTGAAAATTTCCCAATTTCCTCGTACTAGCAACGATGTTATCACCAAGGTCTTCGGATCACCGCTGGTAGATATATGAGGTGCCTGCGGGATTTTCGTTGGAAAGAGCGTCAACGGAATATACCTCGAATCTCACTAACTTGCTTGTGTTCTCGTCGTGGAGGACAAATCACACCTGACATGCGTACTCTCTGCTATCGTCTCATTTCGTTTGAGTACTTGCGGGTTTTCTGGGATTCATGTCCATATCAATGATCCTTCCATACTGCCGCGATGATTGTTGTTAGTCCACAGGAGTTCAGGTTGGTTCGCATTAGCTGGTCATCTGACGACTGCTCGTGTTCCATGGTTGACGCATTGCTACAGTACAGGTCAACCTGTGAGATCTTACATCCATGGCTTCTGCGTTCTTTGTTCTTGCCGCTTTCTCGTACGAATATTCTTCCTGGCCCGTACTCGGAGGGAAAAACTTTCCAATCGCAGCCTTGTGATTTCTCTGACATGATTGCAACCAACCAGTGAACAGAGTCTAAGAGCAGCGCGACTAGCCCTGTTGTAGTTAAGATTGTTCTTAAACTGGTGTAATTACTTCGGGTCCGAAGGACAACGGACCACTTTCATTAGCTGGCTGTGCCTAGTAGCCGCAATTCCAGAGACAAACTGAATACGAAAGTTTCAACCAACTAGGGTCTTTTATAATTTGTTTACCTAAACTTTCAAACAAACTGACCAAAGTTGGGCTCTTATGAGGGAGCTCCAAGCGAACAGTACCGCCAACAGAGATATTCTCTTTGAATTTATGAAAAGTTGGTCCGGCGCTGTCGGCAAAACAACAACAACAACACATCTGCATGCGCCTTTATTGTCCTTGCCAAATTATCAAACCACACACTCCGTTCGTTTCTTAAAACCATGAGAAATACGGTCGACCGGGCGAACGTTCATCGCCGCTTGGTATGACATCACTTCACGCCCTTGTTCGATGGAACGTCGATAAATACCGAGTAAACCATGCGAACGCTTATCATCTTTTGAGTGTTGGCCAACAATGACAGCGTTTGGCTGGCACGTGTACAAACTACAGGTTTTGGCATAACAACACTGGATCATTCTTTGATGAGACGGACACGTGAAAGGAAGCCAGAAAATTTCGTAATGTACTACTCATAAGGTTGCTGAAAATTCTTCGACAGCCTACGACCGGTTTCGACCTTCTTGGGGCTCATCAGGTAGGCGCAGTCCCCGAGTTTCCATCAACCTTATGTTCTACTTGAAACCAAATTGCACGGAATTAGCGAAGTACACTCATTTGCAAACAAATTTGGTTTTTCGAGAGACTCACCTGGAACCTCACCTGATGAGCCCCAAGAAGGGCGAAACCGGTCGTGGGCTGTCGAAGAATTTCCAGCAACCTTATGAGCAGTACATTACGAATATACATGTATCGCGATATCTCGAATATCGTAGCAACGGAAACATGAGGCGGCCTGGTGCAGCACATTCAATTGTCTGGAAACATCACAAACGAGAGATTCAGCTGGGTTCCAGGTGAGTCTCTCGAAAAACCTAATTTGTTTGCAAATGAGTGTATTTCGCTAGGCCAGAAAATTGTTTCGATACGGAATGTGCGCAGTTCACGTGTGTTTGCATAACGTAGACAATATATGTAGTGGGACGAAACTTTGGTGACCGTCACAGAAGGAGTCGTTGAACAGGCTGTGGACATTTTTCAGCTTATCGCAGGTGTGTGTGCCTCGGCAACCTATTGAACTATACTGATGTACCACCCGCAGAGTCTCCTGCTCGTTTGGTCAGTGGATAGAGGATTGGCGAACAAGTTGTCTTGGCCATTCAGGTTGGAGGTTAAAGCAGGTATGGCGTTTTTTCCTTACACCGACCACTGCTGCTTCCCACTGGGGCTTTTGAGCCAAAGCCTCTGGTTGATGACTTGAGGCATCCTCCTGCCTGTGTCTAGACGCCCACATGCGACGACGAGTATTTTCATTCCACACCGCCCGTCGCCTGATGACTGTATCCTTTCCTCCTCGTCCACTATACACGGGTGGGCTGGTAAGTGAATACGTGCGAATTCTGGCGCCTTCCATGCCTTCAATCTTCGTTATTATCTTTTAACTCCCCACCTAACGATCGCTCTTATGTGGATACAAACCATAGGCACGTTATTCAGGTACCCAGGAAAGTTACCAATCACTATCGCTTACATTTGCCACTCTCCTTTCAATATTGAGATCCCGTCCTGTTTTGGTTGCCACACTTACTGTTCGAACTCTCAACGAATGGACCAAAAAGTTCCTCTTGGACATAGTCTAATTTGTAGACGTTCACTGAATCTCTGTCGCTTGATCCAAGTACAACAGTTGACCTAGCAGAACCGTCTCTATTTCTACATCATTGACTATGAAATGCAGGGGATTATGTAGCTGTTGTAACAGGTAGTGCTGACGTTAATATAGCTGTAATCTGCCTAACGGAAGCTTCCTGGGTTGATTCTCTGTGCTACTCGCCTGAGAACTCATGAGAGCTCTCAATGGTCGAAATGACCATTGTTCATGATTTCTGTTTATTCATCAACTGACGTATCCTCAGTTTGACGGAGAACACTTCATCGTGAGCTAATTATTGAACATGAAGTGTTCAGGCTGGAGACCTCAGCGCAAAAGTAGAGTTCCCCAGTTCATCGGGCGCACTACTTTCCGGCATGTTCAGTTTAGACTCGTGACTTAATGGTAATCATGACCGTCTTTTGCAACTTAGCATTGACCACCAGTTCTTCAACGGTGCTGGGTTTAGACGTTGTGGGTGCTGTTGCGCTATTTGGCATCCCGTGGCATTGAACAACCACGGAGCCAAATCGATCATTTATGTATTAGGTTTCGATTGCGAGGCTCAGTACTTGACTGTCTATCACCCTGGAATGCACAACCCAGTTCAGACCATATCCTAGTCTGGTACAGGTTTTCGTTAAGTTTTCTCGATAAACCGACAAGTTTTATGAACCAGAGGTCGAAGGGAGTTACCACAGCTTACTATCCAATGCTCTGCGAGTGGTCTCCTTGGGAGACGTTGTCCGTAACTTGGAAGAGATAACCACAGATATATGCACTGCTGGGTACTCTGCTTGTGGTGTTTCGGAGTACATACGCGGAACGGATTCCAAAACGGTTATTGTTGCTCCTTCCTCGAAGACGGTGCATCCCATCAAGGTCAGAGCGTGATTTGGTTGGATAACTTGTTGGAAAATTGGTAAATCGAGGCTAGTGTATGAACAGACAGTCAGGAGGTGGAGGTGGCTGGTGCAGTTGGTAAAACGCAGGAGCTGTTTCAACTAATCTTCAACAAACTACCTAAGATGGCCACTGTTGATCCGTTTGGTCACATAATTACAAGCGAGTTAGCAATAACAGTATGCATTGAGGTCCATAACCAAACCAGGCCCCATGGTGTAAGCTAAAAAAATCATCGCCTCCTACCGCCCAACCCACACTCCACAGTTAACGAGAGCAGGTGCGCTGTAGCCAAGCCAAACAATTGTGACCTCTGAGCTTCAACCGGTGTTCATCCGTACAATGACACGATGTATCTTGAACACATGAAGCAGTCCAACTCTGCAGATTAAATCGTCCAACCAATTCTGACCGATATCTCGCAACATGTAAGCCAACCAGTCGATCGAGTGGGCCACCCATACAGGTCGTTTACCTACGTAAACTTATGGAACGTGACGTTTGTGCCTACGAGAACAACCAAATATGCACGTACGTGTCCAATATCTGAGGCTGGAAGTGCGATCAATCATGGACTGGATTCTATCCAGTGGAAATTTCACTCAGTTCATGTCGTAGAACACGAACTCTCAGCACACCATTTTTATTCAATAACATTGTATACCGACAAAGAGATGGAGTTACGTTAGACTCTCCATCTTAACTGATATTCCTATAAGCAAGCTTGAACACAAAACCCACTATAGAACAGTTACCGCTTTACAGAGGACGCATTGATGGTATTTTTATCACCTCCGAATCCTATACGGCAACCCTGCTACTACGAAATTTTTTTAACCCCACCCATATTCTACTCAGTTTTATCAAAGACTAGAAGTTTCATGGCAACTTCCAGTCTCTTAATGTTGTATTGACCAGAAGCCAGGGCAGTTTATTTTGAAGCAAGATATACCAAAAACCTACATGATCTGGCCAATACCTCAACTTTTACAGGCTTCTAGATATGAATTACAAAAGGAAACTCGTAACATTTCTGGCCCACAGAGCTCGCTCGATCTTGCACAAATGACAAACTGGATAATAAACTACAGGTCATCCAAAGAACTTTGTTAGATAATCATGCTCCAGAACAACTTGTACGGAGACATTTGAGTCATAATCATTATCGATAACACAACATCAGTGTTCAACACCGATGCTTCGCTGCCATACAACCGCAATTCATTTGAAAACCTTGTTTTTGGAAAAAGAATAAAAGTGGATGGAGAAAGGACTTAGCGCTAGACTACCATAGTCATTCCGAGGTACCTGCACCTCCAGACACTCATTCAGACAATCGTGATGGAAACTGACAACAAGAACGCCATTGACATCGATTAGCGTCTCCAACCAGGCTCAGTGGGGATCACGCGGTCCCCATACTGAAAGGCGAGTAGCCCCGATAGCACCCAAACGTTTCGTAACGATACACAGGAGGGGGAGGGTCAAGCTGACCCCCCCCCCTGGAAGGCAAGTCGCACTGACAGTATCCAGGCTTTTCATAGTTTCTTTCATTCCCCCCTGCCAAGTGAAAGCTTGGTCACCTCTCTGCTTATTCCACTTTATCGAGGTTGTTTTTTGTTGGTCCGCTGCACTATACTGCCCTTGGCGAGCGAACACGCTCAATATGTGGCTTCGTTTACCTGTCTTTAATTTCGTGAACAAGCACATGCCTAGCCATGCTTAACCCAAACAATGACCACTGGTAATAACCAGGTCAACGATGGTAAAAACAAGTCAGCGGGAATCGTCATCAGTGCGCGTCTAATGAATCTCCAGGAACGCTTGAACCCGTAACCTCCCAGCCGGTAGGTGAAGATTAAATCGTTCGGCCACGAGCGGCCGATCAGCAGTGATTAACTTACAATCAGAAAAGATATAGAGCTGCTCATCCTTCAGTCACGAGATTCACGTCATGTGGTCACGTGTTGACCAGCTGCTCAAGTGACGAGTTCTCAGACGAATGGTTCACTCATCTTATGGATCACTATTCTTCCTGGATTCCGTGATTGAATGAGTGCCGTTATATCCTGTGTAAGTGCGAGTTCATCGCATTGCTGATTAGCCGTTCGAGGCCGAACGGGTTAGTCTTCACCTACTGGTCGGGAGGTCACGGGTTTTAATCTTCCTGGAAATCCATGTGAGTTGCTCTGCTGGGGCTTCCCAATAAGGTTGAGACAGGTGTACAGTGCTTCTCGGCTTTTTGACATAGATTGGCTTCACTTACAGGACAAAATCCAGACCGAATGTCCCAGATCGGTTCCAGATCCCCCCTTGGAAACAAATCAGTGAGGCTTTATGGACTGCCACTCCATCTGAAGAGTGAAGAAATGTGTGCATCAGCCCGGGGCTTCCGAAACCCAGAAGTTTGCCTTTAGGCGAAAAAAACGATTGATTCATTTTTGCAGCCAATTGAATTCCCAAATCCATCTTAGGCCAGATACTATGGAATGCCTGCCTCAACCATTCGTTCTGCTCGACTGGTTATCTAACCTTAAACAATTTATCTATTGTGGTGATCTTTTGGTCCGCGAATGTCCATTAATTTGGTGGTTATATTTGGAGTTGAGGAACCGCAGGTGATTTTTCGGTAGGGTACCATGACGGACTCACAAATGAAACGACTTAACCATCTCCGTTCCTTTGTCCCTCATATTGTATTGATTGCTGTTTCTCTTATCGCTTCATCGGATGCGGTAATCATGCAAACGAATGCCTGCAAACCAGAATTACGTTTTTTTGGCACCTGAAGACGAGACCAACTCAGGTAAAACCTCAAGTGATTGAACTTTGGCGGTGTTTTGGCTGTGTAGCTCGTAGCTTGCACGAGAACTGTTAGGTCCAAACCATGCAGCTTGCAGGGTCATGTCCCGCAAACCGCTAAGGCATGTTTCCTTTCGTCCATACAAAGCGCTTGTGTGACAAGTACACAGACGTTTGTTCAATTCTAACTTTCGCCATATAGGTATTTCGCTGGTTGGGCCGACAAAAACCATGGAAAGACGATCCCTGTGGATGGTGATTACATGTGTTTTACGCGGCACGAACCGATTGGTGTATGTGGTCAAATCATTCCATGGAACTTCCCACTGTTGATGCAAGCCTGGAAACTAGCACCCGCTTTGGCAATGGGCAACACGGTCGTGATGAAAACTGCAGAACAGACTCCACTGTCGGCAAACTGGGTGGCGCAGTTGACCAAGGAAGCTGGATTCCCCGATGGAGTAGTCAACATCGTCCCTGGGTGAGATATTTTATGAAAATTTTTGGTGTGCTAGTGTTTTGATTTTTTCAACAGTTGCCCTGAATTAATCACAGAGGCTTTTGCGACTGTATCACACGAGTATATGTTCACATCCCGGGTCAGCAGCTTTGTAAATCAGTCACTGTTATGAGGCATTTCTAGCTTTCAATAGGGATCCAATCCACCAGACCGAAACCCACGGCGCCCTGGTGCCACTTCCGCTACAGGGATGACCAAATTCAGTCGCTTTATGTCCCCAACGAAGTTGTAGATAAGCTTTCTGCTCTTAGTTAATACCACTGCGAATCGGACTTCACGTTTGTGGACTAGCGGTTTACCAACTGATGTCGATAGTATCGATGCTGCTTCAGAAGTTACCGAACCTACTAACGTGTTTAGTGACCCTGAATGAGGCTTTTATGATGGTGCGGCAACTTCAGGCTCTCATGTAGTCTAATTACCTGGACGATGCTGGTTTCCGTGGGCTGCAGGCGTGATTTTGTTTTCATATGTAGCAAAACCAACTCTGAATCAGTGAACATCGTTCTAGCTACCTAGCAAGATCACTTCAGTCTACAATCTTATCCCCCTCATTATCGTTTGTCAGCGACCATTTAGGCGTATTTTCCTTCTAAGAGTAAGTCCTACCAGAAGTACACTACCTCTCTGAAGTAACCAAGCAAAACTAACACCGTGGAGATGGTTTTTTCTAAGGGGATCTAATTGTTGGCAGAACAGTCCTCACCTCTCTTGGTAGATCATGCTTAAAAGAGAGTGAATCCAACGGGATCTCCGAATCGTATTTCCAGCAAATTGCCCCTATCTGGAAGAACTATCTGAAAGGAATGACAAAAAGCGACCTCTTCTGGAGAAATTTGTCTGTTGGGATTTGCTTCAACGGACCCACCATAATTGGTTTCCTCTTGAGACGGACAGCTCTTGTGAACTACCTTTTAGAGCGGATCACTGTTGTTTAGTCTTTGACGTGGTCTGTCTAGACGGGGCCAAGTGAGGTCAACGAAATTTGGTTTCTTGCGAGCGTTCTCTCTAGAGAGCGATACCTGCACCATCAAGAAGTGGCTCATTGCAGAATCCTTGGACCTTTCGGGATATTAGGATTTAGCAGAATGTCCAAGTGGTCAGAATCAGATATTTCTGTGTGAATCATACCAGACGTCAAGCTGAAAATATGAGTACGATATGTGGACGACACATTTACCATTGTACATAAAAATGGACTCTTACGAGCGAATCAACTGCTGAACAACGTGTTTCTCGACATCTACTTCACAGTGGAAACGGAGGAGAGCAACAAATTCGCTTTTCTAGATGTGCTCATCACAAGGACAACAGATGATCAACTGCAAACTGAAGTATACAGGAATTAAACGTACACAGGTCAGATTCTGAACCACTACCGCAACCATCGGAACTACCATGAACAAAGCTGTATTCGAACCCTATTCAAGCGGATCGAAACGCATTACAACATAACAGTCGAAGAAGAGAGAAGAGTGAAGACTTTACCAGACATTTCAAAATAATGGCTACCTGAGGAATTTCATATAGAGATGCTTGCGAAACTAGCACCAAGCTGGTTTGCCAACAGCCAGAGCGGAGTAGGATTACGTTGCCGTATATCGAAAACGTCGCGAAGATGACTGCAAGGCGTTTACGGCAACATGGAATAACAGTCGCCGTCAGGCCTTGAAACACGTTGAAAGAACCCTCTCGAAACCAAGGTTGGATGCAATGAAGACGAACGTGATCTACGAACTTAGTGTCACGACTGCAACAGACACTATATCGGCAAGACTGGAAGAAAACTTGTCACCAGAATGCAAGAAGACAAGCTTGCTAGCAGAAGACATGATCCAATGTTACCCTTTTCAATCCACGAGTTTCAATTGGGACACTGCTCAACTACTTGCTCACGCAAGGACAAGACGGACGAAGAGTTTGTCAGGGCCTGTTACTCCACGTAAAATCGTTCAATAACGACATCGACATCGAATCAGCCTATCAGCCGTTACGAGCCAAAGGACTACACAGTCACGGGACTCTGAACCACGTGAGAAATCAGGCAACCTGACGACAACCAACGCACCAGCGAGAACAAATGAAGAAAACTACTAAAAATAGAAGGCTATTGAATCAACCAATCAAGTGAACAAATTCAGACCACAAGGCAAGAAGGAAACGGCCCAGTCACAACAGAGTAACAAAACTGTCGAAATGAATGTGCCCAATGAACCAACCAGATACAAGGGAGTGGGACCAGAATGCCGCTCTGACTCCCAGGTGACCAATCAAATTACAGGAAAGCCACCTCGGTGACAAAGAATCATTTTAGGGCTATCAGATGCTGTTTCAAAGACGTATAAGCACAGGCAGAAGAGGAGGAATTTACCCACTCAACCCCGCGCTGACCGTGTCACTTCGATTGGTGATGAAACGTTTGCAATCCGACTGCAGAGCTCGACGAACAGACCAAGCAAAGCGAACATATGGGCTTTCAAGTTGTGTTGTGTTCATTTGGCTACGAAGCGCGTTGAACTGGAAAGTGACCGTCCATACGATACTGGATAGGAATATCGCCTGGATTTCGAGTCAGTTTCATGAATTCCACAGTCAGATACAAGTTGAATGAATTCGCTGCCATAAGGTGAATTTGTTCCTTCCCCGTGTCACTATTAACCCCTTCCATATGCAGTTTCACAGGCTCGAAGTCTGGCTTCTATCATGGGATGGAAACGCTGGACATGGGTAAAAATTTACTTGGGCTTCTTAAGTACGTGAATCCATCATCCTCAGGATCCACCGACTTGCTGGTTCTGATGAACTCTCGCCCGCTCTGTTTATGGATGAATGTGAAATCCTCATTCATGGCTTGTCTAATATATCTGCTTATATCTTGGCGAAGGAGCCAACTTGGACTACTCGATAGTAGTACCCATTTCCAAAAAAAAACACCGACACAGAGGGGGTGGCAAGAGAAAATTTTTGCGTTGCTTATTTCGCCTCATCTTATGAGAGCGCGTGATGACGGCGAGCGGGATTCTGGCCGGAAAGGCGTTGTGTGGACCACACCTTCACACCCTGCCAAGTGGCAATAACAGGTATCTAGGCGCCATAAAATCTTGGTATTCCTTGACTTCAAGAGGACTTTCGATCCTGTCGATCGATTTGTTCTCTCCAAGACGTTTGTACAATCTAATATGCCCGGGAGTTTTGCGAGTGGCATACGCTGTTTGCATTGAAATACTTGTGGGTGTGGCAGAATAGAAAGAGAAGCTCCCCGAAATGTTCCCTAGAGGGCATCGACAAGGGTGCCCACTCTCTCATGGCTAGTTCATTCTCATTTTTGAGATAACGAGCTTCTCTGTAACCCCACTATTGAGATCTCCTTAAGCGAGGATTGAAGTATGCAAGCGAAATTATTGAAGAAGGGGAAGAAGCGCAAGTGTTGCTAAAAAAGTTGGTCATGATCGTTCAGTCCTTCAGAACGTACACCTCTCCCACAATATGTCAAGTGTTGTTGCGGACGTTGATTCTTTAGACATGTTTCATTGAATTCAAAGAGAGATATTGGCAGTTGTAAAACACTGAACGTATCTCGGAAGTTGCATTCGTCCTGACGATAGTGTGACAGATGAGGTCATCGCGCTGTTATCACAGGTCAGAATTGAGTTTGCGAATTTGCGCCATTTCTGACATCAGGTGTATTGTTGTTAGACCCCGAGACTTGGCCACCCTGGATAGAGTATCTACAACGTCTTCAGATCTTTGACTAATGGTGTCTCAGAACCATAGCTGGAATCTGATGGAATCAAAGACTTCGGAATGAGATGATCGGGAAACGGGTGTTTGGTGAAGCAG
Source organism: Opisthorchis felineus (assembly GCA_004794785.1). NCBI lineage: Eukaryota > Metazoa > Platyhelminthes > Trematoda > Opisthorchiida > Opisthorchiidae > Opisthorchis > Opisthorchis felineus. Next base: position 21,430 of record SJOL01002520.1, read on the forward strand.
CGGGTACTTCACTTGAGGAATGCATCCAACGCTGCAAGCCGAGGTGGCTGGATCATGTTCCACGTATGACGAATTACAGTCGACTGAGTTTTTTGCTTGCCCAGTTTTGAATCTCGAAAACATTGAGGTGGACAAAATATGACACAGCAGAAGGGAATGACAGATGTTATGAACGGTGTAGGTGTTGTTGATTCTATTCGCCTCTCAGGGCAGAGCCTGCGTGATCTTCCATTGGATAGATTGATTACACTGACAGATATCCTGTCTAACCGATGTCAGAAGTGTTCGACCCTGAGTTGCTTGCATGAATGATTGATATGATATGAATGCATGTCAAACGTTCCTACTCAGGCATGGGGTCAAGTTTGATCACAGTGATAGTAGGAGACCGATCGTTTTCTGATCGTTCTTGTGGTTCTGATCTTTTGAGAGGCATACGGACTACAACAAACAGGGCACTAATCACTCTAAACCGTAGTCCTTGTAGCATGTCATACCACAACATCCATCACCAATTTATTATTGACTTGAATTACCGTTTGACTCGATCTATCTCTCACTCGGCCATCCACATTTGACCAATGCAGGCCCACCTTTGCCACCTGAGACTATGTATTATAATCTTCTGTGCGTTCGAAAACTCTCAAGATAAAATGCGTCTCGTTACTATCGTCTAAAAATCTTTTTCAGATATGGTGAGACAGCAGGTGCAGCCCTCGTGGCTCACCCAGATGTAGACAAAATCGCCTTCACGGGATCTACCGAAGTTGGAAGGTTGGTTGTACGAAACGCATACGAACACGGCCTGAAACGTTTCACCCTTGAGTTGGGAGGCAAGAGCCCACTTATCGTATTCAATGATGCTGACCGTAAGTTGGTAGACTGTTGGGAATACCTCTTGGTCGTCCGTACGTTGGATGTTGCTCATTTCTTAATTTGGTTTGGAACAGGAACAGTGTTCGTCAATTGAATTAGTAGGCGTTTAAACGCTTCTAGGTCCTAATCCGATTTCGGATTTCATTTTTTCAGTACCATCTTTTATTTTTTGGCCTGTACACACATCGGGTAATCAGGTGGTGGACTTGCCACAGCGTTACCTGGAGAGATGACTTGCTTCAACCGGTGCAAACATCAACTGTATTATCCTTTGACGCAAGCCCCCGTCCAACATTTCATTTCCCCATACTTATGCCAGTCTTCACTGTGGACTCCACACACCTTTTAGGCTCTTCGAAAGCCTCCCAGAAAAGATGGATACTATGAGCTTTTATCAAATCCCCTAGAACCCTAGAGTAATGATGAGCACTGCCAGTGAAATTCGGCTATCAAACTGCCCATGTACTCTTTAACGAGAAGTAGTGACTCAGAACCCATTTGGATTGTTCTGCTAAAAATACGTCAGGGAGCGGATCAACTTGCAAGCACATGTATAGTATCAGGAACAAAAATGACTTACCCTAATGTTTTCGGGGTCCAGTCACCAAGTTAGCGCATATCCAGTTATTCAGTAATCTTTGAAATTATTTTGCATAGGTCGATCGACTACTGGAAAAGACAGGTTCGTGAGAATCAGACTGAGTTTCGTCATGGCCAGGGACGCACCGACCACAAATCTACTTTTAGACAGGTTCTTGAACAACGCCACTCTTCTAAAGCCTAGAGATGGTGTTTTCTTGATCTGAAGTCTGCCTTTGACTCCGTCGATCGTCAGGAACTTCGCGGTGCCTGAAGATGAAACTTTTCTCTTCTAACTTTCTAGCATTTATGAGGACACAGTGTGCGAACTCCTGTAAGCGGGTACGGGTATACAGCAATCTGTCGCCTGAGTTCAGCACGTTCGGTGGTAAAAGACAAGGCTGCTATCTTTAATCGTTCCTCATCAATTTTGTTTTTGGTTTGCTGTTTGAAATTTATCTGTCTTCCCCTAAAACTACGGGGATCGAAATGCTACCGGGGCATTTGGTTACAGACATTTAGACGAGGCTGCTCTGTTTGGTTTGGAGCTCTCAAAGATGCAAATCATTTTAAACAACCTAAATACCTTTGTGGATAGTTACAGTATTTTGTAGAATATATACTCACATAACTATCGTTTGAACAATCGTCCTCATATCCTGGCGCAATCATTCTGATGAGTCCACACCAAAGGATGGGCGGGAACACTGGACTCGAGTTTCGCTCTTATTAGAGCTCATCAGCAGTGCCTATCCAATGGCCGTGTCTGAGTTTGAACTCCGCACATCCGACATGCCAGGTGAGCGTTTTGCCACTACTCCACCAGCGCACGCTGGACTGGATTATGCACTGCTTATGAGCTCTAATAAGAGCGAAACTCGAGTCCAGTCCTTCCCCCCATCCCTTGGTGTAGACTCATCAGAATGATTGCGCCAGGACAGGAGGACGATTGTTCGAACGAGAGTCGTGTGAGTATGTACCCTAGATAATTGTGCCACGCTGTTTGGTATGCAGTTCATATCTGCACAGTGTAAAGTGCTCTAACAATACTTGGTGGGACCAAAACCAAACCTAATGCTTGGTGGGCATATAATCAATGTGTCAGATAATAATAATAATAATCGTTCAGCTTTAACACTCTTTCGGTGCCTAACTGCCATGCCACCAGAAGGAAGCACGGGGGCTGGAATACTGCCAGGTTGCCCAAGCCTAGACAGGGGAAGTCGGGAGGCAGAGGTCGGGTTCGAGCCACGGACCTTCCGGTCAGTAAATTCGCGCTCTAGCCACCGAGCCATCTCGCCCCCAGATGAGGACATGCTTCCAAGGAAAGAATGACCTCATCTCTCAGTTGTAAAACTGCTACCTCTAACTCCCGGAAAAGACCACAGCGTTCCATTGTTCAGTCAGAGTTATTCTGTCGTATACACTCCAAAGATTGTACACAATTATATGGTACGTATCTGTCAGGTTCATTACGGAACTTGCCCGGTGGGTTCATTTATATTGCGACTGTAATTCAGCACTACTCACTCGCATGTTGTTGTCTATCCAAGCTTCACGAACCCTATTGGCCTGTGAACGAATCAGCAGGTATGTTCAATCAGTTGAAAAACGCTTGGAACCGATTGAGTAGTCATCATTTTTGGAAAAGTTTGGTAACGATCGGTAGATTTATTGCTGGGCAACGTTTCGTTTTTGACACAAAAGCTTCGTCAGGCCAAGTGACCAGGTTACGAGTTTGGTCGAGATTTAAGACGGAAGGAGAACCAATCATCTAAGTCAAGCTAAATCTCTGTTGGGTGTCGGCCGAAGGATTTTGTGTGTTAGGGTGGGTGCCCAGGTGTTAGGCCGATGGGGAAACCTACATGGATTTGGGTCCAGCTTAGGTTCTAGTTCTTTTGGCTCGGTTCACGTGCTGATCCGTCTTGAACGTCGTTCGCACTTTTCGTCCGTCCGTCCGTCTGATAAACAAACCACCAAGGAATGCGGAGGAATAGCAAAAGTTGGTCAAAGGCTCAGCGATGGCTGGACATGCATTAGACACAGGACAGAGTGGATCTGGAGAGTATGGAAGCCTTAAGACGGGGTATTTGATTCACACCATAGCGGCTGATAGTCGAGGTGGTGGAAATCACCAAGTCTCACAGTGTGAACAGAATCGGGGGTGTGGAACTGGAGGACGGTCTTAGATAGGACGAGTTGAGACGTGATGGTTTATGGTTCTCAATAGACGTAGAATCGTTTGCAAATAGGGAGGTGGGTGGGTGGGTAGATGTTTTAACCTGATCAAACTTCACAGAATCCCTCTCCGTTAAACAACTATCATAGCACCAGCTAACAAACACGGACGGACAAGGTAGTGTAAACGACGTTCGAGAGTAATCATCACGTGATGCGAACTGGAAGAACTGGACCCTAAACTGCATCCAAATCCATGTAGGTTCCCCATCGGTCTTATTACTTGCTGGCCCACCCTAACAAACAAAATCCGTTAGCAGACACCTAACACCAATTTAGCCTGACTTAGCTGATTGGTTTTCCTTCCGGCTCAAATCCTGACCAACCTCGTAACCTAGTCACTTGGCCTGACAAAGCTTTTGTGTCAAAAGCGAAACGTTGCCCAGCAAAAAATATACCGATTCTCCCTCAAACTTTCCCGGAAACGGATAATTCTCGTTTCTCAGATCCCGGTCTCACCAGGTTAACAACGGGTTCATCACAGAGTTGTGTATACGGAAGACCCTGATGAACTGGGTAGTAACGAACTTCAATGGCTTGTGCCATGGAGGCGAAACCGAATTCTATTGCACCCCTTAGCTAACTGACTGTTGAGTTTGACGAGGAATGGAGTGCGACGACAATCAGATTATGAACGGGAAATCTGGGGGCCCAGAAGCTAGGCTTTATTCATCCAAAACCTTGATACTGCGGTCCAAAATGAGAATAAAAGTTGATTTAGCAAGGAACGATGAAACGCTCTGAAAAACAGCGAATACACAACACGGATCTGCTTGAATAATGCCGCAGTGTGAGCAGATCGTTAAAATGCTAAGAACAAATGGTTATCCAGATAAACAGATAATCAAGAATGTGGCTCCAGCACCTGCCAAACATATTGTCAACCGTTGCTAATAAACCAACCTACTTGGGGCTACTGTAGAAAGGCGATCTGTTGGTAAACACTGTCAATTGCCGTATCTCCCAGTAAGACGACGGTTTGCCACAAAGCCGCTACTCGTTTTTAACACCAAGGACAAGATACTGGTTTTGCAGAGATGACTTAGTGGTTAGAGCGCGGATTTACAGACCGGAAGGTCCGTGGTTCGAACCCGACCTCTGCCTCTCGACTTCTCCTGTCTAGGCTTGGGCAACCTGGCAGTATCCCAGCCCTCGTGCTTCCTTCTGGTGGCATGGCAGTTAGGCACCGAAAGGGTGCTACAGCTGAATGATATATTATTTGTTTTTTTCCATTCTTTCCGAAAGCATAATATGCTGGGCACAGGACACGGCAGGTTGGCAAGAGAACACCCGAGAACCGCTCATGCAGGAAAAACAGTAGACTCATTACCACAGTCAAAAGGTCGATCGCGTCACATACGTTGAGACTGCTCACATGATCAACACAGACGAGTCGTTTCAAGTCAATTGCGGAGTGCTCTGTAGTTTTCTGATATCGATGCAGAGGATTCGCCTGGCTACAGCAACGCAGTAGGGTTACGTGACTGCGTTGGGTCTTCAAGATCCATTCGTACGAACTTTGGACCTACCTTGGTCATGTAACGCACGCTGTCAGACCCACTCACTCAACAGACGTTTAGACCACTCTCTCCAACTAGATGTGATTCAAGTAGAACATAAGGTTGACGGAAACTCGGGGACTGCGCCTACCTGATGAGCCCCAAGAAAGGCGAAACCGGTCCTGGGCTGTCGAAGAGTTTTCAGCAATCTTGTGAGTAGTTTTCTAGATGTGATTCACTTTTTTACCAGTTATTTGCTATATGTTCTTCGTTTATTTCGTGCTTAGCTTCTCACCAGCCTCTGTTTCCTGGTTATTTTAACCGCTCGTCATATGCTAACCTTGTGACTGTACACCGAATACATTGATGCTTGTCCGTCTTGATGACACTGTGAAACTATTCAGTCAATATGTACGTTGGTAGTCCGCTGTCGAATAGTCTTCAGTAACCTAATGAGTCATTCAATCATCAATTTATCAGCTATAAACCGTGTACCGTGGGTACAATGATTCCAGCTGCTACAGTTTCGGTCACCAGAAAGTGGGAGAAAATGGCACATACAGCCAATCCTTGGGAGCGATGGCATGTTTGGTTAGTTCAGGAACTGGATAGCTACGCATTGAAAGCGATAGCTTTGATGCATGAGCACCATTGACTGGGTGATTGGGTTATTTCTGCCAGTGTCATTAATCATCGGTGAGTTGAGTCCCGGGGTCCCCATCCAGGGAGGCGGCAGTTGTCGACCCGACTAAGTTTACTGGTTAGTGTTTCCATACTTCGTTTCCAGGTCATACACTGTCTACCCCTCGGTCGCTTCCACTCAGCACAGGGCTGGACGAAGAGAGCTCTGCGAGGCAGACGGCCTTCTGGCATGTGGAGTACATGTCCTAACCAGCGTAACCTATGAAGCGTGAGCAATTCATCTATCTTGGATGAGTTCCTTCTTGCTAGGACCATGTGATGTACCTCAGCATTACTAATCCGATGTCCCCACCACACCTGACCAATGCTTCGGAGACACCGATGGTCAAACACTGACATCTTTCGTATGTCCTGTGAGCTTAGAGGCCACGTCTCTGATCCATAAAGCAGTGAGTAGTGCGTTACTTCTAGATTCGCCTATTCTAAAGTGGAATGCAAAATTTAGTCGGAGTTGAATGTTTAACTTTCGTGTTACGAGTAGCTGATCAGTGGTGCGTGTTGGTTGGATTCTACACGGTAGTATCCTTTACGATCGGTCACATCTTATTTCAGTACCCACAAACTGTTCCTGTCAAGTTGAAGTGAGCTCTAATTTCAGGTTGGCATGGTCCTCAGCCGAGTTTAGTGAGTGTTTTTGTTGACAGGTAACTTTATTGTGGATGCGGTTGGTGGAATGACCAGTTAACCTCTGTCAATAGGGTGTTTTGTTGTGACGCTGCCCCTGTTTGCAAGGCTAGATTGCTGAAGCCGTATCCTTGCTCGAAACAAATGCCTTTTTGGAACGTCATTTCCACCACATCGGTGGGTCAACTAACTAGGCATTGTCCAAGTAGCACCTGACATTTTATGGTTCAATTGCCTTAACTTATACCGCTCTACCTTCTGTAATTTTGGTTTAGCCTTTTTTCCAACGGATGCGATATCCCAAGACCTGGTCTATAGTGCAGTCAGTCATCCTGTCTTCAAACAGCTACCCGCTGAAATGTATCTCGGTGTGTTCAAAATGGAGTAGGGAAACCAATCTACGACTATCATTTTAAATAACTCAGAGACAAAATAATGATCTGAACCACTCGCTTAACAGTTGACGACTCACGAACCACTTTTGCACCAAACAATTGAATCTCTCCCGACCATCGAACAGGTAGTCGAGGTCTGTTCTAACTCTGGCTGTTCCGCTTATTGATTTGTTCAATCATTCATTTGAATATGCGGTTCGTTTGCAACAGCCCTGATCCGACTCAGGTTTGTGGAAAACAGGCAAACACGCTTCACTGTTTGGTACTAGGAAAAAAAAAGAAAACTTACTAGATTTTGCGAAGGTTGCGACAACCAGACGAAATGTTCAACCTATCACACGACCTTGCTAGCAAAGCAAAGTTGTAGAAAAATAAACTAATTTTTCATGGAAGCACCAGCTGTTCAATAGGGCCGCGAATCAAACCACTCAATATGTTAGTCAGCCGTGATCTTAACAGCACCATGTTGCACTGTGTTTTTTGTCCCCATAGTTGATTGTACCAGACAACCTGTTCAATACGTGAGTGTGTATACTTGATGCACTGCTCTTTTCATACTTTCGGCCCTCTGTCTCCCCATATCTACCGCGTTTCAGTGGAGCTGGCGGTATCCACAGCCAATTTCGGTCTGTTTTTCAATCAGGGCCAGTGTTGTTGCGCCAGCTCGCGAATATTTGTCGAGGAGTCCATTTACGATAAGTTTGTCGAGTACAGTACGGAGCGCGCGAAAGCACGCGTTGTGGGAGATCCCTTTGATGCCAGAACAGAACAGGTAATTGTGAATACCATGGTGTTTTTAAATCTATTGCCTTCCGTGAGAATCGATCGTTCTAAATAATGAGTATCGTTTCAGGCACGTGAAACCGCCTTTGTACACAGGGGCGGGATATCTAATATAGTGCCCTCCAATTCGGACTCCTTCGAAGAGGGGTTTTCCCTGTGAAAATACACCACGACTTTCCCTGTCGATCAGGTCCTAGTGGGCGTACCCCTCAACAGACGAAAAACCGCCTGTTCCCACAACGCAATTCTACTTTGATATAACTATATTTGCTTCCTTGTGACAGGTTGGTGGCACAACCACCAACCCACCGCTACGCACCACTACGCTCCCCAATAACGCACTGATGATGTCACCTCGATTGGTGATGAAACGTTTGCAATCAAATTGCCCAGCTCAGCGAACAAGCCAACGACCAGAACCATAGTTATCAACCGTTTCTACTGTTTCAACCGTTTCAACTGTTTCTACTATCCTGTTTGTCTCTTGAAATCTCGCCCACTGGCAACGTTCATCAATTAACAGCACGAAAATTACTTGCTCGTTTGCAACACAAGGTACACTTATCAAGGTTCCTTTGCAAAAGTTAGTTTAAGCTATCACTTTGCTGGCCCTGATTCCTATCTACACGGGAGTTCAACCAATCCGTAGATGTCATCCAGGGTCATTCTGGATGTCACTGTTTTGACATATGGTTGTTCACTGAACTTTATCCTAAATTATAAGTAGTAACTTAGCCTGCATGAATGTAAACTGAGACCGCGCAATGGACGATTGGGCATTGCCTCAACCGTGTAGCCACCTCAAGGCGGTAAAAAAGGGAAGACAAGTAATCCATGCTTGCTGAGGATGATTAACTGCAAGAATATAAGAATGACACCCAAAACTCGGGAGGGAGGGGGGGCATTTCAACCATGACAAACAAATCAGCTATTGGGGGATCCTATGGAACAGCTTATGGAATGACTTTTAGACGACAGTGTTGAAGGTTGGTGTATCCGTTTGTCGTATCTGATGGACTATGCACTACGGAAAGACTATGGTACTCCTACATTGCTTCGTTTTTTACCGTTCTTCCTTATTACCCTGTTATTTTCATGTCGTCTCCCCCTCCACCTACACAGGGCCCGCAAGTGGATGAATCTCAGCTTAACAAGATAATGTACTACATTGAAAGCGGAAAAAAACAGGGTGCTCGACTTTGTACGGGTGGTAGTCGTGTCGGCTCCACTGGTTACTTTATTCAACCCACAGTGTTTGCGGATGTCAAAGACGATATGATTATCTCCAAAGAAGAGGTTAGTTTGGCTAAACGGTCATTTTTCAAGTGTGTGTGGTTTTTTCAGCTGCCTATCGATTGTCTCAAGTGTGATGGGACACCCTCACGTTTCAGTGTTTAGAGCGCGAATTTACTGACCGGAAGGTCCGTGGTTCGAACCCGACCTCTGCCTGTCGACTTCCCCTGTCTAGGCTTAGGCAACCTGGAAGTATCCCAGCCCTCGTGCTTCCTTCTGGTGGCATTGCAGTTAAACACCGAAAGTGTGCTTCAGCTGAACGATATTACGAACAATTTCCGTTCTCACCAAAGTTCTACACTCAGTTATGGTTCTATAACAATCGCTGATACTGTCTTTTAACGTGCATCTTTTGTTGTTCACTAATCCGCAGTAAACAACATGAAAGTTGGCGATCTGATGTGGTTTGGCGAAATTAGTTGAGGTCGGAGAATTCTACTAGTATCTCGTTTGTCCGCCTCAATTATTTTTTGCTGTTCTACGCAGAGTAGTCTTCGATATTCCACTTGGTTCAAAAGGTCATAGAGAGTTTGGTACGGGAGAGTTCATAGTTCAGGTCTGAAAATTCGTTGGCCGCAATAGAAAACATGAACACATCTGCTCGTGTGCGATTAACTTTCGCCCCGGCTAAGAATTCTTACCGCTTGTTGCCTGAATGTAAGTTCATCGTCAGAATGGCGCTCACGTTGAAAGCATTAGGGTGTTTTGGAAAAACACTATTTTTGTGTGAATAGATCACTTTTTTTACGGTGGAGCACCAGTCCAATATACTCTGGTAATAGGTTGTAGAAGCTCACACTGTCGAAGCGTCACCACCCGACAGGTAGAAGCCTCATGTGGTGCGCCACTCCAAACCTCTGATTGGGTATGCAAACCATAAACACAATAGGATAGATGTGAATACAGAAACTACCAAAATAAACCGTTCTCCTATCTCAGGCGGATTTCGAATTCTTACAGTGCACCATTATATTCCAAACTGCATCCTTGAATCGACCACCATTTCTCGTCCACAGCTTTCACACTACTCTTCCTTATTGAGAGAGCCGAGTCTCGGCGTGGTCAGTTGACCCGTTTTCAACTTCCGAACTGTGTTACTCCTGAATTCAAATTTAGCCTATCTCGACGTGAAAAATCCCTTAGCTGTGTTTATCGGTCATCGAATGGCGGTCATGCGTCGTTGTACGTTAGCTACGTATGGATACTTCGATCGAATCCCACTGCGGAATTTGAAATTCTGGGTGATTTCAATGTTCACAATAGAGAGTGGTTCCTTTGACGTGCTATGCTACTCACAAGGTTGCTGAAACTCTTCAGCTGCCCATGATCCGTGTCACCCTACTTGGGACTCGTCAGTAGTCCCCAAGTTTCCGTCAACCCAATGTAATATCTGAGGCGGCCTCCATGCAGCACACCAGTCGTAGGCTGCCGAAGAGTTTTCGGGGACCTTGTGAGTAATGAGTCCCGCTGAAGAAATATCTCGGATATCGTCCCAACAAAAACGTGAGACGGTCTTTGGGCAGCGCACGTAGTGGAAGACTATCATAACCGAGAGATTCATATGGGACTTGGTTGAGTCGCCTGTGTTGGTGTGTGTATGTGCAAATAGGTGTATTTCGCCTGTGAGTGGTCCCCGTTTTCTTCTCACAGCGAAACCCCCTATTCGCCTCAAATCCAGGTGAATCCCTGACTGCGACGGCACCACTACTCAAACCCTTGAGTGTTTTGAACTCCACATCCATCTGATGACACTATAAAAGCCTTCCCTCAAATTTTACAGTCATTGGTTTGTCAATCTATCCCATTTTCTTTACTGTCGACAACTCACCTCCCGTTCTTGATGTACATTCTGGTGATAGTCTTTTTTGGGCTGCGTGGATCAGTTTTTAGTGTTTCGTGCTTTCTTTTGGACCGTCTGGAAGTTCACATACCCTCCCATCAACAAGACGGGGCTATTAGCCCAATCCCTGTCTACTTCCTGTCATATTTCTGACAGCTTATTCGGCTACTTTGACCTTTCCTTAATCAGTCATTATTTTATTCCACTGCCTTTTGGAACTCAACGTCTTCAAAACGCCTGGCCTAGCGTTTTCGGGCCACTGAAAGTTGGTAGTTCTCCTAACTTAAAAACAAGGCTCTCGATGTGACCATGATAATTACTTCCTTTTTGTTAAGGATTTGGAAGGGATTTCTGCTCAGGCAACCCGGCGATCTTGAAGGCAGTGATCCCTAAGCGTCCTAGCTCTTTCGGTGATGTGTTAGTCTACGTGTTTCACCTTTGATCCTTCTCGCTGGATTAATTTTGTGAAACCAGTGTGGCCGCCATCGGTACATCGAAAGTTTTTGTTCCTGACTGGCATGTGGACCTTCTGACCAAACTTCTCAGTCGGATTCGAAGCGCCCATTACGTTACTCTATCAAAGTGCAAATAAACGGAGTTGCTTCCCACACTGGGAAGGCGATCACTGAAGTTCCTCAAGGCTATTCACTTCCCCCGATTCTATTTTTTCTCTGTGTGTGAACGAACATCTTCAATCCATGCTTTTACGAAGGATGTCAGTTTGCACTTTGTCTTCAGCACTCTCAGTTCTGCGCGTCACTCCTACTGCGCAACGACCATGTGCGCACTAAGTGCGCATCTTGCCACCATTTACGATTGGGATCAGTCGAATGTAACAACGCCCAACCTTACCAATTCTCTCAATGTGTAGCTTCGTCACCCTAGTCTTGATCGAAGTCTATTCTTCGGATTCGCTATTACTCATGCTCACTCTAATTGGACTGACATTGTTCAACTCTTGGGACCACTTCATTTTCCTTACTTTGCACTTTGTTCAACATCGCTTTTTCGTGGGTAGAAACCCCACCCAAATTGTATCGGCTTCTGTCATGATGTTCATACAGCTTTCTGTTCCGTCTAACGCGTGAGATGTAATCACTGAGCGGCACGCCCTCAAACTGTTTAGTATAGATATAGCTATCTTTCTGTCAACAGTCAGATAGGTCGGTATCCAAGCCATCTGTCACAATCACACTGTAAGAATGTAAGGTTTATTGATGCGGTACCTTCTTCCATCGGAGCATTTCGTTCGCCTCTTGAGAAGCACTTGCTATTTGGATGGAGAATCGGAGTCTTTCTTAGTGCTCAACGTCGTACCTGAGTGTTTAAATGACACTGATTCAGTGATTAATGGCACTGAGAGACATTGTTCTGTCAAGGGCTGTTGTGACTTGCTGAACGGTCGTGCAACTCTGTGTCGGTCCTTGGCTTCCTGTTCCGCCCACTATGGTATATCAAAAGGCATGGTAGATTCAGACAGCTCTTTATGGAGACAAAGGAAGATTATTACAACCGCATTTATAGGGTAATCACAGAATGTTCCACAAGGTCGTGCTGTAATCTCCGTGAGGGGGCGAGAAGCGTCGAGCTAAAGATGCTCGATCCAGATCGGCTGACATTCTGACCAATCAGGGCATGGATTCGATTGGTCTGTAGCCCGCACGTGACACATCTGTCCAATTGACGTGATGTTCGGTTATTAGGGGCGGCTGGCCTCCGGACAAGGGCGTTGTCCTTTTGGGCGTATGAATGACTTGTCCTCTACTTTGGTCTGCAGTTACAAGCTGTCGCTTTCCGTACATGTCTGTGCTCCCCTATCAGTCGGTGGAAAAAGTGAGTAGTGAATAAAACTGGAAATGTTGCCGTAGCACCAACTAATTATGGTCGATTAAATTTTCCGGACAGGTTGCTGTGTCACTGCACCCCGCTTTCCTCTCTCTCTCATTTGGCTTATAGATATTCGGACCCGTAATGCAAATCACCAAGTTTCGCACTATGGATGAGATGTTCCACCGAGCAAATTCCACTGAATATGGTCTAGCTGCTGGGATTATCACGCGTGATCTGGACAAGGCCATGTACACAATGCAAGGCCTTCGTGCTGGAACTGTGTGGTATGTAGTTTGTATTGGTTTACCGTCCTTACAAGCGAGGGGTCCGTCAGGTTCATTACGATGCTTACCCTGTGGTTTCATTTATATTGTGACTGTAATTCGGCACTACTCGCTCGCATTTGGATGTCTATCCAAGCTTCACGAACTCTATTGGGCGGTGAACGAATCAGCAGGTATTTTTCAACTCCGCGCCGTTATTTCGGACTGTCTTGAGTGCTCCATTGCTGGTCTGGTTTGGACCTCAACATCCTCGTTTTGTTTCTAATACGTTTTTTTGGTGGGCGATTAGGCTGAGTGAGGGATACAGTTTCGGTAATGGTGGCAATTCGTTCGGTTTACGTTCTGTATGCCTTGTTCACCGGTTACGTTTCTAAGAAATCCCAGGCTTTGCAGTGTAAGTGGACAGATTTTCGCCATTGTTGACATTTGTTTTTACTTATATCACAATGTCCACGACAATGTTGTCCCTGCGGCTGACCAGTGTTCGGTGGGAGACGGATTCATTCATGAGTTCACCGTTATTTAATCTAGGGGTGAGAACGTGGGGAGCATTTAGGGAACAGTGGAACGGAATGGATTAGCACTTGGATTTGTTCCTTCAACATATATCAGAACGCACTTCTCCTTAGAGAGCTGGAATGTCGAAGCTCCCCAGGATAAGAGATGTGAGTGTTTCAGTTTTTTGATGGCTCGAAGGGCAGTCAGAATCCTCTCTTTATCGGGCACTGTGCCGCTGGGTGGGTGGCAAATGGCTGCAACAAGGCAATGGTCACCACTCACTAACGCGAGACTAGATGATAATATATCATTGGTCTCTAGCGAGGATTTCTGTCAATGTGCGGTTCAGTGTGGTGCAGCCGTGAACGACAACTCATTCACCCCTTGCTTGTATGAGCGAATTCCAGATGAGAATATTTTGGACCTCAATAGGTCAGGTTAGCCAATTTTCGGCTAGAGAGATTAGATATGACGGTATGGTAGTAGGTAACCAAAGGGCGTTGGCATAACAGTATGTAGTTAGAGCTAGGTAGTTAGCGTTGAGAGGTTCACACAGCCTTGTGTTTTGTTTGAGCCGGTCACTGGCATTCTTTTGGATCATGGGATGCTACTGAGCACCTAAGAGGGTCATTGAAAGTGAGCCAGAGAAGTCACCTATTGAATGTGGCCCTCCGGATACCCTGCGGTTGATGGTGCTGACTCCTACCTGATGGGAACGTAGTTCGGTAGGATTTCTGATTGGACTAGCATGCCTTATGTACCTGAGTCACAAGGCTAGCCTTGAGTATCTGTGGCCCATGTCCTTTGCAGCTGGCCGAAAAGAGGGACGTAAAGCATCGGTTCCCAGTATGTGAGTAGTTTGCGGCCAATTCTAGATGAATTTCCATTTGTTACAGTCATACCGGTTATTCATCTTATTGTTAGGATCTTTCCGCTCTGGTAATCCATACACAGACATCGAATTTCCGTTTCGTTCGATTTGCTAGGTGGATGCAGCAGCACTCTGCCGAAGAGTATCAGGAAAGCCCTTTGGAGCTGGTGAGCCGCTGTTAGATCCTTTTTGACGTCTTGGATGGAACCGAGGGTCACCGTATGCAACCTGAATCCGTTGATGTGTGTGGAGCCAGGTTTCTTCTCGTTATTCGTTCTGGGGTTTCCTCGGTTTGACGGATATGTCGATTTTTCGCCATATGTTGGCTCATTGAGTGTCGTATCAATTCTCCTAGTAGCATGTGATGGGACATTTGTTCTGGCTGCGTTAAAGAACGTAACTATCGTCGCGCGGCGGATTTCACGACGGTTAAAGTTGGACGTATGTGTATGGTTTTGGTGGAGGTCTTCAAGCCTTCTATGGGGTATGGTGTACATTGGTTGGGCAGGAATGAGCAGCAACAATTGAAGAACTTGATGGACAGTTATTGATCTTATTTTGACATAATATGGTATTTATTGGGTTGCTGAGAACGCTTCGACAATCCGCTGCCGGTTTTGCCCTTTTTGGGGCTAATCAGTTAGGTCTAGTTCGCGAGTACCTATTTAGGTCACCGGTGGTGAGATGAATTTCATGGATGAGCTCTTTGCAATCATGGGTCGTTTCGGCCCTAGTTGACTCGCTGTTCTAGTACTGATTAAGTTCGATGTCCGCATTAATATTAGTTTTTCTTCCTTCCGTGGCTTGTGTGGTTGCCTTCCGAAGTGTGTAATTAATGTCTGCTTGCCTACACGACACGTTGTACTGGGGAGGTAACAACAAATGTATCCTTGTGGATTTTTCCGCTCTCGTCGAGATGCATTCAATATTTGGTTCAGCGGTAAACGCGAATTTTAGTGGTAACCTTTGGGGACTTCAGAATGAGTCCTATATACGGAGTGTTCCATATTCAGGGTTTTCACTATATTTCACTACATTCCTTCATTTAAGAGGTTGGGTAATCGTATCCACTCGCGCCATATCAAGGACGTCTGTGGACGATAGTACGGAGGTTTTTCAAAGTAGAATTGCGCCTTTTACATCCTCGTCACATGCTGAATGACGTTCCCGTAGACTTATACGTATAACATCAAAACTATCTGTGTTTTCAGTGGCAATTTTGGTAGCTCCAGATCCGGTTGCAGTTTACGAATTTTCCAAGCCGACAGGCGCAGTGAAATGTAGCTAGAAAAGTTGACTTTTGTAGCATCACGAAGACCATTGGTCCGGAAGTAGAGTTTATTTTTGATTGAGCTTGCTTCTCTACAGTCCCTAACACTTTGTTTGAAACATACTACTCAAAGCTTTTCAGTTCATTCGTCGGTAGCGAACAAAACAAGCAGTTGGGGTCGCCAGCCATCTTGTGCTCGGCTTACTGCTGTTGTCTATCGTCCATACATACAATGGCCCTCGGTATAACAACAGCGGATAAGGCGGCCTGACCTGCTAATTGCGATCCACAAGCGTGTATCGACGTAGTTACCAGTCTAAGGCTTTTCAGGAGCCTGTGAGCAAGAGAAGACAAGAATGGCTTCTGACTACGACAGTGTTTAACTGCTCTAGTACGCGCTCGGGTTCACCTTTAGTTTTTCCGTGTGCATCCAGGGGTCTCTTCCAAAGCGTACTCAGTAAGTAAAACCGTTTGGCAAACGATCCTTGGGTTGCCTGGAGACGAGCATAAGCTTCACATACTTTTCAGATGAGTAGTTAATTAAAATTATCAAATTTCAAAGCTCAAACACCAAATTCGATAGAGAAGCGCAAAACCACTGGTTTATGGGGGGCGGAACGATACAGATTCGAATTGGCACTATCGGTAGCACCTGTGCTACTCTACTGCCCTTCGAAAGCAGAGTGAAAATGGTTGCAGTGAAAATTCGCTCTGAAGATTTTCAATTGACTTTGCTTCTGATAGCATACTTATTCACGAATTCGTCTCAGCGCGCTAGCATGCCGACGATCTGCTGAGAGAAAATCGAATTAAAACATGCCTACTTACTTTGTTCAGTAGTCTGAAGCTGATGAACGTCATTTCGTCGTTCCCGTTTTCTTTGTCAATCAGGATCAATTGCTACGATGCTCTTGATGCGGCCGCTCCATTCGGAGGCTATAAAATGTCTGGTCTGGGACGCGAGTTGGGAGAATACGGAATGCAGATATACTCAGAAGTAAAGACTGTAAGTTACTTCCAGACATGCTTCAGTGCTTTGTGTGGGCTTTTTTTAATTGCTTTATATATATGTAAATAACAGACCTACAAGATATTTTCCTAAACGAAACTACTCGCAAGGTTTCGACCGGTTGCGCCCTTCTTGGGGCTCATCAGGTAGACGCAGTCCCCGAGTTTCCATCAACCTTCTGTTCTACTTGAACCCAAATTGGACAGACCCCGACAAATACACTCATTTGCATATCAAATGGGAGATTTATATGAATCTCTGGTTTAGGATGTTCTGCGATATCTCAAATATCGTATCAACTGAAACATGAGGTGACCTTTGTGCAGCACATTCGGTTGAAGAACATCATAGACGAGAGATTCAGTTGAGTCTTCCGTGAAAACCAAATTGATTTGCACATGAGGATATTTGTTGGGATCTGTAAGATCTTTAAATTTATTTGCCTTCAGTTCGGCCGAAATTCAATGTCATTCGCGAAGTTTACTAAATCTGTTTGGAAACACCCAAATACATGCTCAGAATGATTGTGGTCCGGTTCCTGTCGGTCACACTTTCATTAATCCCCGAAAGTAGTTCTTTGAAGGAGTCTCGATTTCCCCCGCTGCACTCCCAGTTTGTTTATTAATGCTGTCCATGTTGCTGTTTTCCACATACATCCAATTTCGTTTCTCAAGACTTCATCAACCGGGTAATCTTTGTTGGGTAACCTTTCTCTCACCACTACTATCCTGTGTTCCTCTCCTTTCCAGGTCACTATGCGTTTGTCTCAAAAGAATTCGTAGATTGAATGTTCTAGTGGAAATCTGCGGAAATCTGCTCTGCTTATGACTGTCGCTTGCGGTTTATTTTTTCCTACTCAATCATGTTTATTTGATTCGACAATAAACCGGATTATTTGTATGTCAACTGCCCATCATTTTTGTTTACATGTGGTCACCGGCTTATCAATATGTGAATGGTGTGGACACCGTACACCTGAACGAACATGCGAATAGGTGTGATAGACAGTGGACGACGGGTAGTCATCATGAGCAAATACAGAACGACTGGGTGAGTTTTCACGAGCTACTTCATCATGCTACAAGCTGGTTTGGAAACAGGCTCAATTTGGGGGTTCCTCACGTGTCAACAAGCGTAACTGCAAACAAGGGCTTTAATTCAGTCTGATCCATGATGCCCTTGGTGAAGCTGCTTCAGGACAGTTTTCAGCAGCCTGTTTGGAATTATGACAATTAGCGAACTGTACGCGGAAATCGAATCAGCCACCACACTTGTGGGAAGCGATCAGCCGGCATACACGATACTTGGTGTAACCAACACAGCTAATTGTGCTGGACACATTATTTGCTTGAAGTCTGCGTTGTGCAGCAGAACATTTTCTGTTACTTCTTTCGTTGCGGATTCGCTGGTGCTGACCCTCACTGTCCATGGTTCTTAGACCATGTTTTTTGAAGACCTGAAGATATCTCACTTCTTCTGCGCGTCCACGTCTCACAGGCATACAACAAAACCCCCTGTTGTAGCCTGATACGCATGCCCCTGGATATTTAGGGATACACCGCCATAAGTGTCTCAAATTAGCAAATAGGACCCGAGGTATAGTAGAACCGCCCCCATGTACCCACCATCGAAAGCCGACCCCGCACATACTTCGGTAAATCATGTTGATATGGAAGCAGATCGCATACATTTGTTTAGTTTTCGTTACCTGTATGCCACCATGCTCCGTGAAAATATACGGCAGAACGTTCAAATTTATTGAACGTTTTCGTTTTGCACAATAGGTGGATCAGTGATCCAGTCCACACATAATTCCTTGGTTCACATTGAAGAAGCAACTGAAAGCTTCAGTTTGGTGACTGCGACTTCCGCTCTGCTTAGGAGACTGACACTTGGTCGTTTTAAATTTTGGTTCGCTCAATGGACTTAGCGGTTTGGTCATAAGCCTATCATTGTTAGTCGTAGAGACATAATCCGCATAAACTGCCAACACTACCTTGGAGGACAACCTAAGGATGGCCTTCATAGGAACCTAGCGGTTGAGCGCGAATCTGATGACGACGTGTGGATGATGTAAGCCTCCAGAAATCTCACGGTTATGGTCCGTGACAGCCAGGTCGAAAGGTTGTTTTGGTCACTGCAAATGCTAATAGTGCCCACGTACTGCTTCAGAGGAATCACTATGGTTGAAAAAAAACAGCCTTCATTTGTGAGTAGCTGCAGTACAGTGATACGGATGACAATCTGAATGCTAATAACGTCGCAAATTGTGCACCTATACATAAGTGAGACTTTTGTGGCCTGAATTTACTTTGGCCGGTAATGTGAGCACACAAAATATTGTTTTGTAGTTATTTCTTGACTTGTCTTCCGTAATGGGTCTGCTTGCGAGTCCCTGTTTCCAATGACAGGGCACTCTACTAGAAGTTTGTACCTCTCAGGGTTACTATAACTTATCGTGGGAGTATAACAACACGAGGGAATAAAACCAGAACAGAAATCAGAACCAGAAGTATTGGAAACAGCAAGACCGGCTAGGGACAGGTGGTCGTCCATAGACTATGTGTTGAGTCAGTGGGTGAACAATTTTACACAAACCGGGTGTGAAAGGTATCCTTCCAGCATTGATTTAATTACTTCGTGGATTCGCAGACTCATTCTTAGTATCGTCGTAAGGTTGTAATCGCAGCAAAGTTACAGGCGATTTTAGGCCCAACTGGGAGCAAGTGAACATAGAAAACCCATGAGGAGCGAAGCCTTGTGAAATTAGGAAAGGTCCGTATTTATCTATAGACATTTTACACCCAACGCCATGACAACACTCACTGGGGAATGCTGATTTTCTCACTGAATGAAAGGTCCAGCGATCAACGATCAACTCGTCTAAGCAAATTGGTAACGACAGGAACTTTTGGTGAAGCACGGTCCAACAGTTTTTCGATGGCTGATAATTTTTGGCATGCTACGAGTGTTATGTGTGCCTTAAACGAAGTCGTTGAACTTACTTTTTAGTGAGGAGTTTGTAAGTGTTATCAGTCACACTTCACAGTGACTCCCATGGGCAGTCAAACTCATCAATGCATTGGATACCATTCAGCCAAAAACTATATACAGTTGTTTTAACTGATATGAAAAACACAAGGCATGGACACTATTGCTAGCAAATGGCTGAAGCCTGAAACGATAATGTGGCTTGGATTGAACACTGTTTAATATCATGCAGTACCACATCAAAAGCTACATCGGTGCGTTGGGAAGCTCTGTTAATGTAACCAGAATAGTGGACAATGCTGTGCTAGCCGATCCTATTGAATTTCGTGAAAATGACGTAGGTAGTGATTAAACTATTAAAATCTGTAGACTAAATGAACCCGAATTTTGCCATGCTGGTAAGGCTGTCAATGGCTTTCATGTTAGCGGACAACGGCGCATAATAACTAACCGGCCTAAAATCTCAATCAATTACCTACCAAAGACTTCGTTGCTTAGGCCATATATTGCGCTTGCCGAACAATCGTTTGCCAAAGAGAATGCTGTGCTCCGTGCGAAATTCGAATTGGCGGAGCCAGGGACATGGCCACCCCTTGGCCCAGCAAAGGGGCATAAAAGAGATTAAGAAAAATCTGTCGGTGCTGTCGGTATGACCTGCCTTCCAGGGTGGGGATAGCGCGAAACCACTGCGCCTTTTTGGAAACGCTGCGAGATATAGCTGGTAATCAACGCCAATGGCTTTCTTTTCAATTTCTATCCAGATTGCCTGAATGAATGTCTGGAGGTGTAGGCACCTCGGAATGTTTGTGATAGACCCGCATCAAATCCCTTCCTTGTAGTAAGGTAGCACTAAGTCCCTTCTCCATCCACGTCTATTCTTTCCTTCAAAATAATTCTTTCAAATAAATTCTGGTTGTACGGCAGTGAAGCATCCTTGTTGAATACTGATGTTATGCTTTCCATGATGTTGATGACCCCTTGGGTTTGCATTAATGTTCACATGACATCGCCTGTGTAGGGACCCTTCTGTCGACCATCTTCATGAGCAAATGAGCGTGTTTGAATTAGCCGTTCCTTTTTTGTCCTAATATTCTAAAACTTCAGAAGTCCAGCTTAGAAGAAAGTAACTAACGGATCAGGTTCTTTTGAGAGTATTTCTGCCAAAAAAAAACCTTATTCACTATGTTCAGATTGAACACTTTTGCATGAAAGTGCTAGCCCCCCACGAAATCCCTACCTGACTAAAATTAGTGATGATTCTAGTCGTTTCGTCCTTCTTTTGTTTAGGTACTGATTACAAAATATGCGGTTAAATGAGATATACATATGTGATCATTCCTCAAAAAGCAAACCGTGTTTGCTATACTGCCTTCGTAAGCTAGACGCCTAACTTGATAAAGATGAAAACTGACAGCAGTTTGTCATCTTTAAAAGCGATGCATATGTGGATGCGACTGCTGCATTCGCTCACCTCAAACAATGACTTCGTCGGGGTACTAGGTACTGATCGAAGGCGCGACGCGAGATTATGACCGTCGACCGTATTCATTTGCGTGAGGCCTTGCGAGAGTCTTCGGTACTAACGCGTCCAAAGTTTCCGGCTCTATATCAAACGTCGTTTTCAATTTCGCGTGAGTTTTGTATTTTCCAGCCCATTCCAAACACAAACAAAACAGGGCAGTTTATGGTAAGCATATTTATTTTGGCAACGGATCCTCTAACATTACGGATTGTAATTAAATTGCTGAGCGATAAATAATAAGCAAAACGACAGGGGGACTAATGAACTACGCGGAGAAGAATATGCTGTGGGGTCAAGAGAAGAGAATACCGGAAGTTGAACAATTTTGGGAAAAGGCACACAGTTGCATTGTTCAGTTATGTTATGCGATGTTATACGATGTGGACCAAGGGTAGTTTAGAACACAGAAAATTCCTAGAAACATCAGTTGATAACTAACGGACAGGACAGCTTACTGCACCGAATGTGAGTCGCACAGGACGAATTATCTTACATTGTCGCATGGCGACGACCTAAGCTTTAAAAGCTCTGGTCAGCTGTGAAGAAGCCCATGTATTTGCGAGCTTCTAAGGAACTTAAAACTGGATATTTTCAAACTGGGTTTCGCCAAGGTCGCGGCGACTTATATGATCAATATTTATCTTGCACGTCGAAGCTTTTGCTAATACTGTTGCATCTCTGATGATTTTGCGAAACTTTTGTAAATCTTGAGCATACGGCTCACAACATTATAATAAGTAGTAATAAAATTACGCCTAAGAGGAGCTGCGCTTTTAGGGATTGCTGGATTCTGTTGGAACTAACCATGGGTAAATTTCCTGAAACGTCTGTTGGCAAACTACGTCCCTCATTTTCTGAGGGCGGTACTTTGATGCAACTTACCGTGAATTTGTTAACAACTTTTCGGTACTGCTCCTGTTTAAGCCTGTTTCTTGCTGGAAAATGAGATGGCAGTGAAACGGTAGAATGCTTCATGGATAAGAAGCAGGCAAAGACAATCAACTTCAGGAACCATCACGGTAACCGTCTAAAAGAGACAAGTCATCTGGTTGCAGAAGCAACATTAGAGTTTCTCGTCAGTCAAGATCGAGACGTAACCATTCCCGAATACTGAGCTCAACTGCCAAGGCAAGATAACACTTTTCTTCACGTGGTGTATTCTCTTCGGAACACTGTCAAGACGTGATGGCGGTAGATCTGGAACAGCTTTAATGTGGATTGTGACAAACATTCAGTGCACTCCTATGTTCCATTCACGCCTCCTTTTAATAAAAAAAAAGAAACTCACGCTTTGGTTTTATCCGTTTTGGGCAGTTTGGCTATGCATGTATGCCGTGGAAGTAACAAGAATTCAGTCAATAAACTTTCTAAAACGTTTTTTTGTTTATATAACTTATCTCAGAGTCAGCACAATACACGAGGAAGTTATCCTCCCAAACTAAGGGAACATTTCGGTAGTTTTGCAACTCGTTCATCTTCAATACGTTATCTTTGGATAGTTGTTCAAAAGTCATCCGAAGTATTTCTTCTTGTTAGTCAGTGGTAATACCTCTTCTAATGATGGCACAGCTGATGTCATACTCGAAACGAGCACTGGCCACCTAGATGATTGACTGATATTCGTACAAGAATCAGTGGCTTGTTGACTACCTACTAAAGTGCGTCATATAATGCGTACAAGGCATAACTAACCGTCGATGTCATTCTGGTAACTGTCGGAATTAATCATTTCATTGTCAACTTTCTCCAAGTTCTCATAAGTTGTACCATGTGAACCGACCTCCCTTTTTACTTCCGAAACTCGTCTTTTAAATTCGTCCCGCTTACCGTTAGCCAACTAAGCATGTCCTCCTTTGACGGGGATCCGTTTTCAATCACTCTCCTGTAACGTGCTCTACAATAAAGAGCCGTTTGGATCCATCACATCAACAAACCAAATGAAAGCAGTTGGTACATTTCTTCATCTTGCTGGAAACATTTAGTATCCTGAGTTATTTGGTTGAGATTAAAACACAGCATCATGCACTCAGTTCACATCTTTTGACGTTTAGAGCAATGGCCATATTCCGCATTTCTGTCTTGGTGGGTACGAACACTCAATTTTAGTATCATCAATTTGTACTGAGATGTTCCAGATTATTGGATTGCATCGGTTGGGACGATGTAGCAGCGAGTTTAGTCAATTTAGCGGTTTTACATGATCATCGTCCCGTAAATCTAGGCTGGGACAAATCGGGAACCAAACCTGTCAGTTCCATGACAAAAAATTATCCGATACTCGCTTCAGCCGGAAACCTGCGCTAAGGAAATTTCATATCTTCATAAATTCGTTCTCCAAATGAATGACTCCTCTGGTGAGGCCACCACATCAAAACCATTTCCTTACAGTGGCTCTTTTTGCTTTCGTGCACATGGTTTTCTATCCCAAGCAGTGTTTCCAAATATAGAAGACCAGTGAATTCTTCTCTGGAAATAGATGATGCGTGTGGAGGAAGTGAAATGTTTCGAATTTAGAGTTTGTGCTGCGTCAAAATTCAATGCCCACAGTAAATATTGCTATATTACTGTTATGGGAGTTTACTTTGACCAGGTGTATAAACTTAAGCAACGTTCGCGACAAAAGCTACGTTACTCTTCCTTTCGAAACTAGGGGTGTCCGACCGCCAGTGATATCAAAACGTGAACAACGAGAATAACAAAATGTAGTGATTTCTGACGGCATGATGGTTTAACAATAAAATGACGTTTTTTTTTGTAGATAGGTTCTAAAGTACACCTCGTTTTGGAGGACTTATCACTATTTAACTCTCTATAGTCATCTCGATTATAGCTTGTTAATGCTTGGATTTCATTGACGATACCATTCAATTTCCGCTTTCAGATCTCCGCAAAGATTTTTTAAACAGAACTTTGGACAACTTGAAAAATATGAGCGGAATCTAGTAACACTCTTTGTTACCGTGTGCCTTTGCTGTCAGTAGGTGGCTAGGTGTCCATAACAATGCCAGTTCTACTGGTAGACTAACCCCTGAAGTTATCTGTGAAAAGGATAAGCGGTGCATGAAGTAGGCGGTATTCTTGTGGGAACATACTACAGGCATAAGCGGTTTATGGATTGCGTTCATCTAGCCGTAGAAGGACGTTGTCACTAATATGTTCCTGTTCATTCGATTGACGTTTACGGTGAACATTATTACAGTGCGCTGAAGTTGTTGAATTTCGTCAACATTCTGAGTTACAAATGTCCACTTTCGTCGAGTTTCCTCGCTTGTTTTCAACTCTGTGCTTCAAACTAAGCGCAGACTTATTCATCTGGTGAATATGCAGATGTTGATTAGTGCTTCACCTTCGAATTCACAGTCTAAGATGAAAATTTCGATTTTGAACTAGTGCTTTAGCTCCAATGTCCTTGAGGCCTTCAGTTCATCAGTCCATTATTTTGTTTTGGCAAGTCCAATTGATTTTCACTTTGGATGCGTGAGTTTGCTGCTTCTCCCCTTTCTTGGAGAAGTCTTGTTGGCGCGAACCGCGTTCAACTGTGCGACGAAGTACTTTGACTTCAAATCATTTGGTACGTTTACTTGGGCACCGACCAGGCAACCCTGTTCCTGGCTCACTGTTATCTACGTGGTCCAATCAGGGAAGCGTGTTACACGTGGCTGATTAGGTGCAAGTTTCAAGCTTACAATGACTGCGTTGAAAGCCACCTAGAGTAGAAAATGTGTGTAAATGCTCAAAATTCGGGGGAACGGAAGCACGTGATCGGAGATGACTGTACCAATGACAGACCACCAAATTAGTTGCATACGCATTACCACTGAGCTCTAACACCAGCAGAAATCCAGTTCATAGCTTTCCCTATTCGGTGTGGGCTTAAAACAATGATTGTTCCAGGACAGGAGAAGGACCGTTCAAACGAAATGGAAACATCATGAATTCTGTTTTGTACTTCCGGGTTTGAGAAAAATGGTTGCCTGAGCATGCAGTCTGAGTCGTATTAATTGTGGCCGGCTAAGGATAGTAACAGTTCGAGTACCAACATTCGAACCGGCCTACAGTGGGGCCATTAACCCACTGGATTTTGGCACGCCACAGACAAGGTTAGGATTCCCTGATCAATGGATCTTTTCAAGAACACAGTTTTTCTAGTGCTCACTACCTTAGAAAGACGATAACTCACGTGACAACACATTTAAAGCTCGGTGTTTTTTCAAAACACGCAACCTTTATGTTTGCCAATCAGGTTGAACAGAAGACATGGAATGAAATAAAAAACCACACCATGAAATCTCAAGCTAAAGATTCACAAGACTGCCATATTCATTGCTGACACTTGATAAGAAGCCGCAATTTGCAGTAATTGTTCAACAAGGTCTTCGCAGGTCATAAATTTTGTAGCATCGCTTGCAGTCGTTTCGTTTGGAATAAACGGTGGCATGCTCAAGCTCGTGAAATCTCCTCAATGATGATTTGCCATATCTCAGGGCACTCGGAAATGGTGAGATTCGCTCCCCTTAGCAAAGTAAAGATATATTTTGTAGAAGGTGTCGATCATACGCCCATTATACCTTAGGCGTGTTCTGCGGATTATCACAAGGGGAGATTGACTTTTGCTTGGAAACCCTTAATTTAAATTTACAACATTTCTTATGAAAACTGTGGATTGGTTGTGCTTTGGTACTTGTATCTATACCTCAGGATTGAAAAATTATAATTCAAGAAAGGATATACGTGGATTAGTATGTATACGCCGAAACAAAACAGCGCTTTTGATGACGACGGATCTTGAAGCCCGAATTACTCCTTCGGTCTTAGAAAGGTTTTTAGTCACTTAGGAATCATTCTTTTAGTTTTTAGTGAGCTTTACTCAAAATAGCAGATGGTGCATTTCCTCGAAGTTTTCCTCTCAGTCATCCGGTTCTCAGTTTTCAATGGAAAAACCTGAATCTTATTATAGGTTTTGCGCAACAACGGACAATAGTTCCGACCTCGTCAAGTTTGCCAGGAGTAACTTCCCGGTGCCACACACGTTTCAAATAGACCCTTCCATATTCTGTGATAACAGTGCAACAAGGACCTGCTATTCATAAACCGTTCGTGGTGGTCTGTGTCGTGGTTAGCCCACATCCGTAACATGATATCAGTGTTACGAGATTTCGGCTTATTTTTAGCGAGTTGTCAGGTAAGAACCAGAGTCACGCGCAATTAACCTAAAAGAACGTTATGAATTTAAGGATACATATATTTCGTCGTTAGTCCAATTATAGCTGGTATTCAAGCTTCCATAGCTCCACTTGGTAAAGAATAGGAAATAGTTTGTGAGCGCACAGCGCATGCAGGGTACTTGGTTTCGTTTCATATGGTTGCCGGGTTTGTAGAATTCATGCTGACGTCATGGTGCAGTTGCTCTTCTGAGTCTATGCCACTGTACTCGTGTTTTGCTCATATTAGAGAAAATTAGCAGTAGATATCATTGGCCGTGCCGGAGTTTTCACTCCAGACACCTGACATGCAAGGCGGGCGTGGTACCGCTGCTACATCAAAGCCAGCTAGACGCATTTAAATTTTCACGCTTGAACAGACAAACATTTATGCGTGGATCTGTCCAATGGTTTCCAATATTTTTCACGACTACTGCAATTTCAGTGAAAATTTACAACTGATGAAAGCGTTCGCCTGAAATACCGTGCTCAGATGTATCGAGAATCAATAAGTACTTGATCAAGGTACGTGCACTGAGCACAGTGGCACTGCGGATACTATTCATTGCACACCGTAACACTACGGCCATAAAAACTGCTTTCCACAGTAAATGTTATGCCCCCTGCTATCATCTGCCTTAGAATGCTCGTCTTTTTTTAAGCTGGAATCTTCAGCCACAGACTACTTTTTTATCCATAGGATGCACATCACTTTGAGTTTTGTAGTAGTTCAAAATTTCATCCGCTTGTGTTGTGCAACAGTCAGCCTAAGAAATGAGCATAGCTACCTGGGTCTGTTTAAGCCACGGAAAAAACGCAAACGCGGTGCTGCAAACGAGAGAATGACCGTGTCCGATCGATCCCAATTCCAACAGCCCCATTTTCCACCTGAAATCGGAGTGTGCTGATTTCGAAAACATACTCAACGGCTGGTTTTGGCTTTTTGTATTCCTCCAATTTACCGTATTTAGGAGTTTTTGTTGCAGAGAAATTTTTCGGAGCAAGTGAAGGCGTTCTGCATTTTATTAAAATATTGTCGAGTACTGCGATTATTGACTCTATTCAGCCATGATTGCCGATTAGTTTCTATTGTGGGCAAACAGTGAAAAACCTGAATTTCTCGTAAACAAATTTGAAAACTCGAGGTATTTCACGCGCTAATGTTTTTGGTTCAAACCAATTGCAGTAAACGCGTGATGGGGGTATTCTAATTTGATGCGCTCTTGTATCTACAGGTGGTCAAAGATAAAGGGACATTTTTACACATGTTACAAAAATTTCACATTTGAAAATCAAAGTTTAGTTATGATCTAAGTCACGCGGTAAGTCACGGAGGTAAAGGCAATCATATAGTCTGCGTTAACAAAATGGCCACATCATATTCCCTTGCCTAGAAAGGATTTTTAGCCAACACTTTTTCAGTAACGTTGTTCATGTCCATTGATCTGCGCTGATTTTCTCCTGGGTTGATGGCTATCCAAACGAAGGCAAATACGAGCCATGAGGCTTCTAGTTTCCTGTGCATGCTGTTTACACCGCACGAGAAGCGAAGTTCAGATATTGCCTTTATCTTACTAGTGAATCTAAATTAGGCAGAAAAACCTAACCATCAATGATGAGGTTGTTTAGTTAGGTTTATCTGTGATACACACCACCACCTTCTGATCGATGTGAAAGTTTTGAATTTTGAAGAAAAGCGGAGTTAATGATGGATGATTGGCGGATGCTTTCCATAACTTATTTCACACGAACATAATACAGCAGCAAACATTCAGGGACACTTACATGCTTGGAACATCATGCAGTTAAAGATGAAGAACGTAGACCACGAAGAATTCATCAAACCCAAGGGTAGAGTGTAGCTCCGTGTCCAACCATCAGTTACATATATAAGTGGTTGGAGAAAAGCCCGTTTTATACTTGCATTTGAAGTACGCATATTACTCGAGAAATCGTTGCTCATTCATGTTCAGGGTGATCAAAGTTTATTCTCACACCTGTCTACTTGGTCACTCAGTTTCGATGATGGCAGAAGATTAGGAAAGATTCTGAGGGGAGACGATGAGTTAATCAATGCACAATTGACTTCTAACAATTCTTTCAGCCTAGACTTTTGTACCAAGATTAAAACGACAGCAAAAAGCATACTTTTGCTTTCTTCTCTATCCCGCATCCTAGAAATTTCATTGTAAAGGAACAGACTCCTCACAGATCAGCACGTCAACATCCAATTACCTTGTTTTTGGTATGTATAAACGAGTTTGGTCTGGGCGTGAATACCACAAGCTCGTGTTTTTCGGTCCATCAGTCTGGATTGACTTTAGTAACAGGGTGAACATAAGGTTGACGGTAACTCGGGGACTCGATGAGCTCCAAGAAGGGCGAAACCGGTCGTGGGCAGTCGAAGAATTTTCAGCAACCTTATGAGTAGTGCATTACGTATATACATGTTTCGCGATATCTCGAATATCGTAGCAACTGAAACGTGGGGCGGCCTGGTGCAGTACATTCAGTTGCCTGGAAATATCACAAACGAGAGATCCAGCTGGGTTTCAGGTGGGTCTCTCGCAAAACCAAATTCGTTTGCAAATGGGTGTATTTCGCTAACAGTTTCAAGCTGTTTAGGGTCGCTGATTACTAGAGATATATGCATAACGTATTTTTTAAGACTCAGGTAATTGCCTCAAATAACTGTCACTCAGCTCGTCGTTGGCTAAGGTTGATGACGGATTAAGTACCGAGTAAATACTCGGCAACTTGTTGTTCGGTGAGGTCCATTTAGGGCTGAGCGAAACTGACAGTTGAGCCCTACACCACATGTACAGCCCGTTGACTGGACCTCCAGATTCATCTCCATAGATCCAACTTGTGGATACGACAGACGGGGAAAGGCTTGGGGAACACCAGAGAGTAAGGTAGGAGCAAACATTGTCCGAACAATTCCGGTCAGGGTGCTATCGCGTATTTGAACTATGGGCCTCAGAAGGCATCTTGATCAAAAACTCCCTTTGTCCGGACATACAAGCTGGGTATAAGCAGTGGAACTGCTCAGACCGCCGTGGAGTTAATGTTGCCCTGGTGGTTTCAGCAAAGTTAGGCGCTTCAATCCTCTGTAAATATTGAACGACGAGCCACCCAGGAAAAGCTAGATGATGGTAACTAGATATTCACGGCTCAAAGAATGGTGTGAAATTTTCATTCCTACACTTCCTAGACGTTATCTATTAGACATCTTGCATCTCAGATATCCATTCAACCCTTTAAAAAGCTGTAGGACGTCTCGGTCTGTTGTTGTGCACCCAGAGAACCCGCGGACATCCTGAAGGCAGCTGCATTTGAAACGATGGTTTGGATGCCCATTCAAACTACACAGCTTCATCGGTTTTAGATCATTCGGGAAACTTTTTAATCAGGTTTAAACTATCCGAATTCGTTTGACTTTTTTTGCAGAAGTGAGCCAGGAAATACGAAGGATTGGTTTAAACGTTGGCAGGATTCAGGAGCTAGGCGCTGGTGTTGAAATCTCCGCTCCAGAAATGACGCACGACCTTACAAGGCGAGTTCTTCATGGTTTTCTCGCCAAAAATATGGTCTGCAACTCTCTCCCTTTCTGTTGGGACACTCAAATTATCTGGGTTCTTTATTTTCCCTTCCGCGTCTAACTGCCGAAATCATATCGTGGACAGCGATAGCGAGAGTAACCCTCACAAATTTCAAAAGGCATCGGTCAGATATTGGGCTTCACCGAAAGGAGCGATCCTCTGGCACGTCGGTTCATTCAAATCCGTCCGTAGCTTAAGCTCATCGAATCAAATAAATCTGCAAACTCGCTAATGCAATTTTTAAACCGAATCTCAACATGTGTTTTGTGGCTTTTTGCGCCTTTTGATGCGTAACAGTATGTGCGTAGTGATTTCGCTCCTCAAAGTTGTGTCACACTTGCTGCTTGAGTGATTATGAGGACGAGTCACTTTGACCAAGAGCAGGAATGGTCTTTTGATTCGTTGAAGGGAAACGTTTTAGCTAATGCTAAATGGACCGCTTTGTTGTTTTCACGGCAATTGATTCTCCGAAATCCTGCAAGTTGGGCAGAGGGAGTTTGATGTTGCTTTATATCCAGCTCGAAACACCATGCTATTTCAATGCTTGGTGAACCTGCTCAGCCAGGGTGTCTCGAAATTCCCATTGGTAAATCTAGGAAGGAGTGTAGTCGGTACACACCTTCAAGTGATGGAAATGATGGGGGTACATTAGCACAATGACACACCTGGTAGACGACTTGAACGGGCCCGTCATAAGTGTAGAAAAGGGAGACCGACTACCAAATCGTCCTGCGCATTGTAGAGATGCAAAATCCAGTTAGTCTCAAATTACTGTGCAAAGAAATGCTTTGCGGAAAATCAATCGTGAGCATAGTTTGAGCAAACTTTACCTTGGTGGTACCTAAACTATGCCACTTGGAGCAGAGTTGTGGCAGAATTATTTAGATTCCGTGAAGATGCTTCTGTTACATTTGTTCAGCGCCTGCCTAATACATGGTCATGTTTGTAACTTGATCACGACTAATTTGTTGAATTATCGTTCCAACTGTAATCAAACCCCAATCTTATAATAATATATTATAATATTAACCGCGTGTATCTACTTACAAGCGCTCAGTTCTCATGTTTGTGCACCTCACTCCGGTTGTCCTACATGTGAGTGACTAGATCGCCATAAGCGTCTGTCTTTCTTGTTTAAAGTCTCCGCACACTGGAGATTGCAATCTATAAAACGGTTTGCATGGCGTATTAGAACAGTCGGCAGGTTGATGGGTAGTGATAACACGCCGGTGAACTCTTTATTTGGAGAATGACCTCGGTCACGCTTGAAATAACGTAAAATGTGTTAGGTCAAACTGATTAAATGGACCAAATGCACTGGCTGCCTGGCCTTATGATTCAGTTGATACCAATAAAAGAACAGTGCAAACACGAGCATTCTGCTAGGTTTCCGTTTCACCTCAGTTAGACCTTTTTGAAATGGAGTGATTCTGACTGCGCTTCACACAAACTAAACATTCTCAGATCTCTTCAAGTAAATTCACAAACCACGAAATATCCGCCTAGTTTCCTGAAAAAACATTACTCACATGTTCATTGAAAACCCTTCCACGGTGTTTTATGAAACACGTTCATTTCCAGACCAAATTGGATTCAAGTACATCATAAGGTTGACGGAACCGCAGGAACTGCGCCTACTTGATTAGCCCTAACAAGAGAGAAGCAGGTCTTGAGCTGCTGGAGATTTTTCACAAAACCTATCACTTAAGTGTTCCATATAAACAATCTGCGGCAATGTCACTCGTGCTTCAGAATCCCAGTGACTACGGGGACTGTTTGCTAGGAAGCTCGAACAGCAATAGTTGTCTCAAAGTTACCGATTTGCGACATAAAATTATGGTTGACAAATGACATACCGCTCTATCGGTTCGTTAAAACAAGCACCTCTCCGCTGTTAATGAATGTGTAGCAGATTTCTGTCTAATCATTCAAACACCTTTCATCTTGCAAGCCTAGCTGTTGATGCTTCAACCTCCCCATCTCGCTTGCTTTTCATCTGTCGATCCATACGTCTTTCTGTACACTTATTTGTCCAGTCAGTCAGTCTGCCTATCTATCTATCTATCTATCTATCTATCTATCTATCTATCTATCTATCTATCTATCTATCTATCTATCTATCTATCTATCTATCTATCTATCTATCTATCTATCTATCTATCTATCTATCTATCTATCTATCTATCTATCTATCTATCTATCTATCTATCTATCTATCTATCTATCTATCTATCTATCTATCTATCTATCTATCTATCTATCTATCTATCTATCTATCTATCTATCTATCTATCTATCTATCTATCTATCTATCTATCTATCTATCTATCTATCTATCTATCTATCTATCTATCTATCTATCTATCTATCTATCTATCTATCTATCTATCTATCTATCTATCTATCTATCTATCTATCTATCTATCTATCTATCTATCTATCTATCTATCTATCTATCTATCTATCTATCTATCTATCTATCTATCTATCTATCTATCTATCTATCTATCTATCTATCTATCTATCTATCTATCTATCTATCTATCTATCTATCTATCTATCTATCTATCTATCTATCTATCTATCTATCTATCTATCTATCTATCTGTCTATCTATCTATCTATCCATCCATCCATCCATCCATCCATCCATCCATCCATCCATCCATCCATCCATCCATCCATCCATCAATCAATCAATCAATCAATCAATCAATCAATCAATCAATCAATCAATCAATCAACCAATCAATCAATTTGTCTCTCTATCTCAATTTTTGTCTTTCTATCTGTTTGTCTGTCTCTATATCTGACTACCCCTCCAACAGTCTACCTGCCTCTATGTCTATCTTCTAGCCATGTGTTTCATAAATATCCTAATACTCCCGGAATCACCCACAAATTAAACAAAGAGGGAAGTGTGCTGGCCTCAGCTTTCAGATGTGCTGGTGTGCTCAAATGTGGACAGAACACGAATCCAGTTCTTCCTGTATTTGGTGTGCACTCACCAGAGCAATTGTTTCATCACGGGCGAAAGACTTGTCAAACGAGTATGTTGTTGGCGTGCACTTTTAAATACATTCACTTCATCAGTTTCGTGGATTGCCACATTTGTATTCTGGCTTATTCTCCATTTAAACCTTTGTTGAGCAAATTTCACGATGCCTATTTGGACGAGTTTTGGGCCGAAAATAAAATTCTGGGGAGAAGTCCAAATGAAAACTACAGAACCCATGTGGTGTATGCCTGATCTTGGTTACTCTGGACTTCAAAAGAAGCTTGTTGCTCTTCCCCATTCCTGCCGAACCGCCTAGTTCCTTGCTGACTTCCAGGAACCTGCTCTGGTTTAGGACCCAATGTTTTCACACTCAATCCCGAAACAAATTGTATCCTATTTATAACTCAAAGTTTAGAGGCATTTTATTGACATGTTAGTTCAATATGTTTGCGTTTGCAAAGCATCGGAGCCTTGGCAGGCGTCACATATTTAAAAGCCGGTGTTGTGTCGCTGAAAAGGGGCATATTTAATGCGTTTCGTTTCACTTTTTGATGATGAAAAATGTAGTTAAAGTGCCACACTTTCCCAAACAACATAATCTGAATAGTGACCTGATAAACATCTTGTATCTTTGGATGTCCTTTAATGTCAGTTTGATTTGTTGAAAGATTCTCCTCGCCAGAATATTAACCATGGAAAGCGTAACCTCAAGTGGGCTTTTGTGTTTATTCAATGGCGCTGATGGCAACATTGACGCCAAAATCCGTGGGAACTAGAAAAAGCTTAGTGGACTAGCTGCAAAGTTAATGATCGGAAGGTCCGCTGTTCGAACTCCTCGCTCCTCGCTGGGATTCGGCTACCTGGCATTATCTCACTCTTCGTGCTGCAAAAAACGGTGTGACATGTGAAATTTTTTCGTCCAGCGATCAAGATTGTGCGGTTCAGGACCCTTTTGCTCAGCTAAGGTAGTCCACTGTAAGCCAGGAAGTGTCCAACAGTTGTGACAGAGTACTTCCATAGAATATGTAGAGAGAGACGACAAAAAATTGCAACAAATTATGATGACGATATAAGTTTTTTCATCATTGGACTGCTGGCCAGTTTGTTTCACCGAGATATTTAGGCTACTACCGCTTAGCTGAGAAGAATTCGTTAAGCACACAGATATAGTGTTTACGCCTTGACATGGCCAGCATGTGGTTTATAAAACTCCTTCTCTCCTCACTTTTGTCATTGGTTGCCCTTTAGCACAATTATCAACTTGGAATCAAGCTACTCCTGGATCTGCCCTAGCACGACTTTGTGGGTGATGTACTATAAAAACCCGGCTATTGAGTTCTTTATCTAACGCATTAACGGCTCCGCAGAATTCATTTTTAGTGCTCTAATTTTTCATTCTTGCGGGTGTCTAATCAACAATTTGCTCACCCGAGTTTTTTTGTGGACTGTTGGAGGTTGAATTTATTATCACCGGTCCCCATCCCTCTGTGTACATTTCTCGTGTAAACCTTGTCAAAACTTGAAAGTTCCTTTTTGGCTCCTTCATTCTCATTTACTCCAAACAATGAGACAGATCTACCAAGGTCCCCTAAGGTTCACTGGTGTGCTCTCTACATCAGGAACATTAAGTGTTTCAGCGCCATGGTTTAGTGTTTGGCCCGACTCAAGGCTTCACACGTGTCTTTTAAGTGAGAACTGTTGACTATCGAATTGAGCCAGTTTTTCTTACGCACAATTCCCATTCATCGCTATGTGATTGAGTCTTAAATCGGTAGCGTTTTGATAAATGAGTTCAAGCATTTCATTCTCTCACATATCCGTGAAAACACCGACCACTCGCCATTGTTGGGGAATGAAGAGGGTTAAAACAGGAAACTATAAATGAAAGTACATGATCATTTTCGGAAAAGTTTGGTAACGATGATTACTCAATCGGTTTCAAGCGTTTTTCACCTGGTTGTACATGATCATTTGTTCAGCCACATGATAACGTTGCCAATTACGT
Organism: Opisthorchis felineus; assembly: GCA_004794785.1. NCBI lineage: Eukaryota > Metazoa > Platyhelminthes > Trematoda > Opisthorchiida > Opisthorchiidae > Opisthorchis > Opisthorchis felineus. The sequence goes on from SJOL01002520.1 coordinate 56,340, forward strand.
GCTAGAAGGACTAACAGGAGAATGGCCTGTGGCTGGAAAAAAAGGTGAGCATTGGAATCTTTCACTTGGTGATCAACTTATACGTCTATCAAACGGACTCATCTGTGTCCCTACAAAGTTAAGGCGTTTGAACAATAAAAGTTTGGGCAGATGACCTTTTAAAATTTGGCTGGTATATGAGACGAGACTGGTTGGGGTTAGGGTCGGTCGTGGATTTTTGATGCAAATCGACACGTCCACGTGTCCAGTCATACGGGTGAAGCTATGTAAGGTGGAAGACCGGGTTCGGTTAGATAACAAGCACGAATGATTGGTCAAACGCGGATTCGCATCTGACTGTCTGGTTCGATAAAATGGACACGTCACAAAAGTACGATTCCTTAGTCCTCTCTGAATAATGCCAAGAGATTTTTGCATGAAAAGACAGCACTCTGAGCACAAACGAAAGAACTTGTTACCTGACGACCCCAAATGGAGAGATCATTGCCTGGTTTGATTTCTGAGCTCTAACCCACACTACGGAGCTTCACAAAGTACATCTCAGATAGTACTCAACATGTCCATCACTTTAACTCTACACATTTTCGTCCCATTCACTGACCCTGCTTTCAAACCGTTCGATACTGCTGCTGGTGTTCACACTGATCACCTGTTCTCGTGCAAATGGTCAAATTGCTTCAGTTTACCCTCTTTTATTCTGATTCAGAGCTCTTTAGCGGGATGTCGGTGCAATTTGTTCGTGGTTCACAATAAGGTTGTTGATCGATTATTGCCGAGATTGAAGTCACGCGTTAGTTCCGTATCAGGCTTTCTGTGGGTTTTATTCTGAGGCTTGGTTTGCCTTACTGACTTACTTGAAGCTGACGGACACGAATCACAAGAGTTCATTATCCATATTCATATTGCTCCTGTTGTCTTGGCACAGTTCTTTTGGCCAGATCACATAATCAAGGGGAACGGTTACAGCGTACGCCAGGGACAGTTGTGAACAGGCGGACGTATTTAAGCTTGAGAGCTAAGACAGGCCATCTCCACGGCTCAAACAGAGCACCGACATGACTTCATCTGGTGAATATGTACTAATCCGAATAAGCGGACAAGGACACGACAGGGCATGTCACGACAGTTACGTGAATAGGACTTCGTCCAGGCTTGTTGCAGTCCCACCACTGCACCGATAAGTCTAACACTGATGAGGACAATACAGAAATATCTGGCATGAAACATGCCTAACAACAATGTAAGTTTGTTCCTAAATATCTGCCCGAGATACTGCTTACAAATGCGTTTATTTACGAAAACTTTCCTCAAAAACGGAATGGTAGAAGTTCAGAAAAACTCAAGAGCTACACGACTCCATTGAAAGTTTTTATCTAAATCCAGCTTTCAACCATTTTATAAGGTTATTTTTTCGTTTTCTAGAACCAATAAGAAAGCTTTTAAAGGCTGCGAAATTGAGAAGGTTTGCATTCCGCCCAGGGAAGCACCTCTTGCTTTCTAACTACTGGTGACAGACTAAATGAATCTTGAAAAGTATCGCATTCCCTGAAAGTTTGCCCGCCAATCTTCTCCATTCAGGTCTACATAGGATCCACAGGCTCAGAAACAGCAGTACCCATTTGGTCACGATGATGTGCTCTCTCTATAGGGAACCAGTCGATATTTAAGATGAATATTAATCATCTCGGAATGTAGGCCAGAGAAAAAGCGAAAAAACTCAATCTATACTCAATCTTGAAAGGCCGATAGGGCTGTAAGAAGGAAGAGCGGCAAAGAACCATAGTGATTGTCTGTTGATCAGCTGGCTGTTGACCTGTTCGTCAAGCTTGGCAACTGACTTGCAAACACTTCGTCACCTTGCGAGGATATATCATCAGTGCGCAATTGGGTGGGATGTTTCGGTCTTGTAGTTTTGTAGGCCTAGCAATCCTTTGGATTGGTTTGAACCCGATGTTTGTGGCTAGGATTTTGAACACTTTAGTTTTCGGCCAAGGATGGCCCGTCGGCGGTATGAGTACCTTGCACCAAAGTGGGATCTGAGTGACAATTTACTCGTCATCCACGCGCAGCATTCACTATGACAACTCATTGGGAGAGCTTTTGACTTTGTAGCAGGGGTTTACTTTACTTGCGGTATGACATTTCAAAGTTTTGCACTGTTCACACAAAACTGTTAGGTTGAGAAAACTGGAAACAGAAATTGAAAAAACGTCTAGAACTAATCACGAAGGCGATCCGCATTTTTCCAAATGTATGCACCGGCGAAAAACCTAACTGGCCCAAACAAATGTATGCAAGAGTCAGATGAGCTATTCATCACTACGACTGACTATCACTGATACAACGGGTAGTCTGTACTTCAGAACGTTCTTGTCATTAGATATGTCACAGTACTTTCTAGACGACTGGTACATTTCAAGAGAATGAATGGTCAGTGATGTCGCACATTCGCTTGCGGCCCCCCTTTGACCAACACAAATGTGCACATTTGCGATCTCCGTAGATGAATGAATATGGTTCTCTTCCGTGGACAGGCCATTCCTCCGGAGACAACATTTCAACCGTTCTCCTGAATTTGTTTCCGGGTTTCAGAGTCGGCATTTCCAGATCAAGGACCTCAGATGTGACAATTTGCTTGCAAACACCTAGTCGCTGTCCAGGGAGACATCGTCAGCGCACGGTTGTTCGGATTATCCATCCCTTCTTGCTTGCGTCGATATGGTTGCTGGCGTTGACTGGATCAATATTCTTCAAATGTTCGGGCTCACACGATACAAAAATATCGCTAGTAAGCATGGTGTATGCCTTTTGATCCAATGAGTGAACAAACTACGAAAGTCTTTATTTAGGGATAACTTGGGATTACTTGAGTACAAACTGTAAGAATTAGACCAGACTGAACTATGCTCTAAGCAAAACGATTATTCCCCAAGTTCAGCCAAACCATGTTGTAATTAAATTCAACACAATGCAAGTGTTTTCAGTGAATTCTGGAGAGGCGTACATTCAAGAAACTAGGCGGATATTTCGTGGTTTGTGAATTTACTTGAAGAGATCTGAGAATGTTTAGTTTGTGTGAAGCGCAGTCAGAATCACTCCATTTCAAAAAGGTCTAACTGAGGTGAAACGGAAACCTAGCAGAATGCTCGTGTTTGCACTGTTCTTTTATTGGTATCAACTGAATCATAAGGCCAGGCAGCCAGTGCATTTGGTCCATTTAATCAGTTTGACCTAACACATTTTACGTTATTTCAAGCGTGACCGAGGTCATTCTCCAAATAAAGAGTTCACCGGCGTGTTATCACTACCCATCAACCTGCCGACTGTTCTAATACGCCATGCAAACCGTTTTATAGATTGCAATCTCCAGTGTGCGGAGACTTTAAACAAGAAAGACAGACGCTTATGGCGATCTAGTCACTCACATGTAGGACAACCGGAGTGAGGTGCACAAACATGAGAACTGAGCGCTTGTAAGTAGATACACGCGGTTAATATTATAATATATTATTATAAGATTGGGGTTTGATTACAGTTGGAACGATAATTCAACAAATTAGTCGTGATCAAGTTACAAACATGACCATGTATTAGGCAGGCGCTGAACAAATGTAACAGAAGCATCTTCACGGAATCTAAATAATTCTGCCATAGACGCGGCTCGTCTAACATTTTTCATGAGGCTCCCAGGATATCAATCAACTGGTTCGAATTCTCCAGTTAACTTTCGATTCAGTGAGCTTTCAGGTAGTTCAGTTTTAGTTGTTCTTGTTTACACTTCTGAGGTTTATCTTAGAAAACAAGCTTCTACAGATTGTTCCGTAAAGGAGGTATTTCTTCAGTAGAATCGGATAATTCTTCTAGTTTTGTGACTGCATTTGCTATTTTTTCCGTTGCCTGACACAGTTGGAAATACAGTTTTGTTGCAATGGACAGTAAATATGGGATGTTGCGGTAAGCCTGAATCTTGGTATAACTTGTGAGGTCTCATCATGTGGGACAGGTACTGCTGGGCTGTTCTCGCTGCCATGAACTCAGTCTTATCTCATTTGGCATTTTATGGTTTTACCTCTCCCAGCTTTTTGATCACGAGATATGCATTACCTAGGATAGAACAATAAAACAAATATCCTGATAAATAACTTACTGCAAGTCAGTCACTTGTCACAATCCATATACTCGATCGCGTATCACCATCCGTCAAGAAAGAGACTGAACCCGTCACGAAGAGACTGGATCTTACCACGGGGTGACAGTTTATATACCTCCGCCACCCGCTAAGCTATAACGGGGTTCGTCCGTGTGACACTCACAGTTTGGTCAGTGGGTATATGTCTGACGAACACAGTCTCTCGGTCTTCCAGGTTTTGGGGTTGGAGCATGTGTGGAGAATTGCTCTGTGCAAATTGAAATTCACTTCCATTTTCCGCCAAACTGCACTGCCTTGCGGTCAACTTTTGGTTGAGGACTCTAATCGTCCCCCTGTCTGAATGCGGGCGTCCTGGCATTATCCCAGCCCACACACAACAATGAACTATACATATACAAAAACCTCACACCACATCGGCCATCGCGTGGTACCATCAGCCGAGTTGCCTTACTTGCTGCATACAGCAGGGCGACTAAGTGAAAACAAGCTACTTCTGACGCTTCTCTTCCTTCTCTTTCACATGCTTTTTCTTCCCCTTCTCCCCACCCCACTTATAACTCTCTCTTTGTAGGCCCAACACTCAGGACTAATGACTCCGTTCGTCCTCTATCGGTTTTGCAAGCTACATTTGCGCGTCATCCGGCGCCGACATCCTCAGGCATCTCTAAATCAATCTTCAAGACTCGACGCCCAGTCTATCTGGCCGCCTGCGATATCCGCACTCGGAAGCAAACAGGTCAACAAGCTGCTCTTTCTCTTACACCGGACTCGCTTGGCTTCGATGTGTGCTTTGTTACAGAAACAAGAATCCAAGATGCAAGCAGAGTGGTTGAGCTAATCGCCCCACCACTCTCCACTCCTTTCATGCTGCGCACCTCTGGTGATCCAACGGCTGCTGCGGCAGGATGTGCCATTGTTGGCGTCATCCTGTCGCACCGGTCGCTAGGATCCTTGCTTGACTGGATGCCTGTTGATAGTCGCCTCTGTGTGGTGCGTCTGGCAATTTCTTTGAAGGAGTCTCACAAGCTGGAAGTTGATTGTTGTCTATTTGTCGCGTCTGCGCACGACCCAACTGAACGCAGCTCTGACACCATCAAAGACAAGTTCTATGACGCCCTGAATGCCATTTTGCTGCGAGCTAAAATCTCAGATATTGTTGTGTTTGCCGAAGGTCTGAATGCAGAAATGGACAGGATTAGCGCATCTGAGACTCAGTTATGTGGCCCGCCTAGAATGATCCCGGTGCATATGGGCAATTGCGAACGACTGCTTATCGGAGGCTGTTTTTATGCAGTATTAACTTCCGAAATAGCCGAGGTCGTCTAGACACATGATGTCGTGCCGGCTACAAACTCAAATTTATCACAACGCCACCGAGCCTCTAATCCGCGTGACTTCTCACGCGAATTGTTCAAATGGAGTATAAAGTCCTCAGTTAGAGCTTGTCTGATCTATTCGCGTGCATTTGGGGAAAAGGGACTGTACGGACAACTGGGGAGAGTCGGTGATAGTGCTCATTTTCGGAAAAGGCTCGTAGTGAGTTTGGTAACGAAATGGGACCACCTTGCCTCCGGTCGCAACGAGAAGGTTGGCGTCACTCGTTCTTCGTCACCTTATGGTGACTCGTAAAACACTGACTCGAGAGCAGGAAGCAGGAGTCCGGCCTGGAAGGGGTTGAGTTGACCAAATATTCACTCAGGTGCTGGAAGAACGCCATACGTGCAAAAGACCCACAAGTTTAGTATTCCTGGATTTCCAAGGCGCATTCGGCTCGGTTGACCGGTCTGTTCTCCTTGACACGCTGCCCATCAAGGGACGCCCCGGAAGTTCGTGAACATAATAAGTTCTTTGTATCCTCAGACTTCCGAGCGTGTAAGAGTATACAGAGAGCTCTCCAAAAGCTCCCGTAAACAAATCGTTGTCTATCAGGGCTGCCCAGTTTCTCCATTCCCATTTACCGTGTTGATCGATGAGATAGTGGTAAGGACGCTAAAAGGTTTTCACAACCCTGGCCTTCAGATAGCAGCTGACGGCTGGAATAGACAGACAATATCGTTCTCGTCTTCAAAGAGGAGGAGAAAGTTCAGGTAGTTTTGGATGAACTGACGAAAGTCCTTTGCTATGCACTTTTCGTGCTCGTGGACACTCATGGACATTCTACTTACATTCCAGGGAGAGGCTTTCGAAGTTGTGGAGCCTAATACGTATTCCGGAAGTTTTACCAGCCCCGGTTTTAGTGAGACAGATGAGGACAGTGCACCAACCCGCAAGACTTGGGTCGCATTTGCTAATTTGAGACACCAATGGTGTCAAAGAGGTATATCCCTGAATCTCAAGGAACGTGTGTATGAGGCTACAGTACGGGCTGTTTTGTTGCATGGCCGTGAGACTGGCCTGTTCGAGCAGCGGAACTTTGACGATTTAGGTTTTCGACAACCGTTATCACAGAACCATAGATCATGCGGGTTAGCTTTGACAAATCCTTAACAAGGGAATGAGTTAGCAGGCGTTTGGTTGTGCAAAGGAGACTTACATTGGAGGATTTGTCGAGCACCAGAAGTTGCGTTTGTTGGGCCATTTTCTGCGCCCACCAAACAGTCGTTTGCCAAAGAGAGTGCTGTTTTCCTTGTCCATTTCAGAGTGGCAGTGTCAGAGAGGTGGCCAACCCTTGGCCTGGCAAAGGGGTGTGAAACGGCTTACGAAAAGTCTGGATGCTGTTGGTGCTACGCACCAATAAGGCTGGGGACCCACTGCACCTGGTTAAAGATGCTGGAAGTTATGGCTGCTAATCGATGTCAATGGTGCTTTTGCTGTCACTTTCTGTCCAGATTGCCTGAATGAGTGCCTGGTGGTGATACACCTCGGAATGATTGTGGTAGGTTAGCATTAAGTCCCATGCTTGTCCACTATTATTCTTTTCTTCACAATGAAGCTTTCAAATGAATCGTGGTTGTAAGGCCGCGAAGCATCCATGTTGAACACTGAGGTCATGGTGTCAATGATGGTGATGGCGACTTATTACCAATCCGGACCTCAATGACGTGTTTTTCGGTGAAATGCTCTGTCCGAGTCACAACTGACCTGGATACCAGGTGCTGTTGTATTTTCGTGTCTGGACTTTCACAATGATCGATTTTGATTTGCTTCTAACCCAAAGCCCACTTTGGTAACTGCCGAGAAGCAAAGTTGTTTGTTAAATTCACGGATCCAAAGATTGATACATATAATCCAGGCTACCTCCCAAGCTTCTCGGGCTGCGTTTTTCGTCGTTCAGCGGCTACCGTTCACCTGAAAGGCACGAGCGAAAAAAGGGTGTTGCAGTGCTCTCTAAGTTTTCAGTGCGGGGCAGTAAGTTTGGCAGCGCGAGGGCTCACATAAAAGCGTCTAAAAGTTCTTGGAACTGGGCAATAAAGGGAGGTTATTCCACGCGCCGACTACCTGAAATGACAAAAATTGTTGCCTAATGAGAGTGTACGCAGTGAGTTTGAAAATCTTCTCAACATGTCCCCGCCGTGTATTAGTTGGGTCAATGGTGAAAAACCTGTTCGCTAAACCTTGTTCAGACAGGGCGTAAATAAATATTAGGTCTTCTCGGAGGCAACGATACTCTCTTGGAACGAAGTCAAGCACCGCAAGGTGTGTTTCATGATCAACGGATTTTAGGCCGGGCAACCATTTTTGTGGCAGCTCGGTGAACATGCTCAATGTGGGTTGTCTTTCTCTCATCCCGAATAGTCAATCTGGTCGGCATATTCAAGAAGCGGTCTGACGTGGGCCCCGTATCGTACCTGAGATTCCATGCCAGTAATACGGAGGAAGATGCGCCAAATTACCCGTAGAACGACGAATGCCCCCCGAGCCGATTTTTCATAGTGCAGTTCAGGTTCGGGCAAGCTGACGCTCATGAGATCTATGAATGCTCCTTGAAGAAGTGACCAATAAGAACTTCTTTTGGCAGGTTTACTATATTTGGTATCTTTCCGACTGAAATGAGTTGCATGTTACTGAAAACGCGAAACTATAAGCTGCATTACCAACCTCCTAAGTGGGCATTCAGCGGTCGCTAAACAGTCACAATAATTTTGACTGGAAAACAAGACTGGCAGATGGTTGGCTAACGTCATAGTACACTTCATGCGCACAAGCCGCAGGACCACGTTTTGGGGAGGATAGATCATTTGTCAATCTTGCTGCGCAATATTCGTAATGTGCGCCTGTTCGCCATGGCCACATATAATCAACTGCCATGTCAATCAGTATGGGTATCTCCTACCTTTAAAAAGAAGTGTACGAATTTCTACGTATACTGCGGCCTAAGTTGCCGAATTTTACCGCACACCCCTTTTCCGGAAGGTCTACCGTTTTGCCAATAAAACGCGGAGTAACATTTTTGCACCAGAGATACTTCCCATTTACAAGGTTAGCGAATCGCTGTCTAGTTTGACATTAGGCTTTTTAGTCACAGCATCTGAATACGTTTTGTCGCTCGGTTCCCAGCAGTCGGGAAGATCAACCCTGCTGATGTGGACCAGAGAAGCAAACGCAAGCGCAAGTCACCGGACAGGCTGGAGCTCACACGTAATCTTAACGAACTATTATACTTTGCCATAGCCAAAAATCTCGAGTTACAATGTAAGTGGAAGCGACAGGGTGTAAAGAAACTAAATAAATAGTTTGGAATGAAACAAATGACGCAGTTCAAAAGAGTGTAACGTAAACAGAGCATGAATAAAACGGTTAAACATTCAGAAATCTTAAAAAACGCCGCCGATGGTTCCGGTCAGAACAATTAGTGTTCTATAGTCTGTTTGCAATTTAATTCGAGCTGACATTTTTAAAATGAACTTTAGTTAGACGGCAAACTGAGTGGTTGTGTTTTTGTATGTGTTGTGTCACTTCTAAGTGGTACCAATCTGTCTTCTTGCCCCTTTTGGTTGGTGCGCATATTATGGACTAATCTCTCTTGTGCAGCCAAAAAACTGACAAACGTTACAAGGTTGTTTGTGATGTTCGTGTGTGGGTCTCTTACTTTAAATCAGGTTCACTTACCATCCAATGGCTGGTCGGATGTGAACAGTCAAACAATCCGCCAATCTTGGCTGTCATTCAGAACGTATATTAGTGAGGTGCGGGGCGCGCCCTCGTTAATCACTGTTGTTTATCATGATTGTCCAAACTCTTTTTATGTTGGCTATTCTATCTGTTAGCCACGGTAAGTTGTACCCTAGGCTTGTTTTTTTTTGTAAGGTAATCAAAATATATTTTGGACAAGTGCATCTTTTGCCTTCACTGGAGCGGAACAAGAAAGCACCAAGAGCTTGCGCGACATTCATAGCCGAACATCACACTGAAAAATTCAAAAAAATAGATAACCATTTGGTGATCTTTTTTGCAGGCGGAAAGACTCGTGGTGAGTTTCGTGCTCTTTCACTATCGTTGACAAGTTGCTAATGCGTAGCCCCCAAAACGGCATTCTAAATGGCCAATCAGAAGTAAAACAAAACAAGATGAATCTCATTAAAGAGTACAACGAGATAATGATCCAGTCGAAGTTTCGCTGGAGTTCAGAAAACCTCAGTTACTTGAGTATTTCTGTCCTTATTGAATCCCATGAGACGGGCGTAGAGGAATCGGACAACTATCCTCGTAGTTACCGACATTGAGCCGTTAGTGGCAGACCATGCGTCGGCAAAAGTTTTCTCAAACGTTAACGGTGACTTTGGACGTGATTGTTGACCTAAGAAGTTGCTGACCGATTCGGGCAATGTGATAGTTGAAAGGATCTTCTAAGCTGATGAACCGAAATTTCACGGATTGCTAACGTGAACGCCTAGGAAGCTTAGCTATGATAACTGACGGGAACCTAGGCTGGAACTTCAGACTGCTTAACAGCAGGAAGAAGCTTGTAGCTGATTGGACCAATAGGCCTCACGAAGATGTTTTCATCCCCCTTTTTTCACCAAATTTTTGTCGATTCTGTTTGGAATAAAACGGACTCTAAAATGATGTCACTTCAAGAATTTGCTAAGGAAGAACGGCTTGCTGACAATGTTTTGAAGCAAAATGTGTAGCGACTTGAACTAGTGATGGAATTCTTGAGTAATATCTGCTTCCAGTTCCAAAGGCCAACCCCACAGCTAACGGAGTTCTGAGTTGGCGAATACTGAACTGTTCAGATATGCCAGGTTGTTGACGTCGGTAGAGTTCAGGAGTACGCCTGTACAATAGAGTGTTCTGTATCCATGTCCGCATCCGGAAACCAACTACTTTTTTCATACATATTTACTGTGGTTTGCGAGTTTCTTTCGCGTGAACTGGCTGAAGACGACTTTCATGCATCCCCGACTGAAGATCAACCTCCAAGAAATATGTTATCCAGCTATGTTGTCCAGCTATTCAAAAGAACGTGCGATTTAACCCGATCATACGAAGATTGTCTAAAGCTGTGTAATCCTTGAGAGGGGACTTCATCGGCAAACCTACTATCAAATCTTTCTATACAGATGTTACAGACTTACGGTGTCCGAACTTATGCAAAGTGAAACTATCAACAACGCGCGTTCCATCTTTATCTCATCGTAATCGTCATCTTTAGTTGCGAACCTAGCAAATGTTGCACAGTAGTTGTAAGTGGCATATTTTCCATCATCGATAGTCTGAGAACTTAGGGTTGGACAGCCTCGCCTTGAGGCACTGGATTGCATCGTTTGTTTTGTCAGTGCAGGGGTGACAAGAAACGGATTGAAAGAAGAAAGCCTGTTTTAAATCGAAAGGGCGTTGCAACCAGCCGTTTATGCATAGTACATTTGCTGACTACTGATCAGGTGGGAGTTGATCTTTTTGCCGAGCCTGGCACCTGGCGTGTAAACCTTTCAACACTGTGTGAGGAGCCATTTTTAATAAACGATTGGATGAGCCCAACCACAAAACTTTTGCAAGCCAATTTCCAAGCTCGGCTAACAAATCAACTGCAACCCAATCAGCAGCCAATTAACCCACCAAAGCTACCAATACTTACACTCACTGCCAACCTAATTCATTCATTAATTACGTAACGGTACGTCGGTCAAACACAAGTCAGTTGCCAAGTATATATTATTCACCCCTGAAACTAAGAGAAGTAGCCTAGTCTTTTGATCGATTTGTTACAATAGTTTTTATTTCGTCGGGGCGAGATGGCTCAATGGTTGGAGCGCGAATTTACTGACCGGAAGGTCAGTGGTTTGAACTCGACCTCTGCCTCTCGACGTCTCCTGTCTAAGCAACCTGGCACTATCCCGGGTCTCGTGCTTCCTTTCGGTGGGATGGCAGTTAGGCACCGAAAGGGTGTTACGGCTGAACGATTATTTATTATTTACAATTTATTTCATCAAATTTTTATCTACGAAACAGCTGTTCTGAGTAAGTTGAAATCAGCAAAACCTTCAAGTGTGATTTTCACATGTTATGGCTCCCCTCGTGTTCTCCTGCAGCTGTCAAACATCCAAAATATAACAGGTAGTTGTCTAATACACTAAGAATACAAAAGATGGTATGCAGAGTCTGGTAGCCGGAAAAAAAGCGGTTTTATGGTAACTTTCACGACTATGTTTATCACACCATTGTGGATAAGCGAACAACAGAACGCGTGAATTTCATTGGCGAAAAAGGCTAGTGAACACTTTTCATAAAGGAAACTACTCACAAGGTTGCTGAAAGCTCTCCGACAGTCCACGACCTTCTGAGAGCTCATCAGGTAGGTGCATTCGAGATAGTGATCACGGTTGGATACACTCGATGGCTTATGCAGAGCAGATGTGCGGTCACACAGAACTTTTGTATTCTTCACTTTATATTACGTTACGTCAAAAAAAGAAACAAACGCTTTGCTGGCAATAGTTGTATGAACAGCTGGGAGAATTTTGCAGGTTAAAGTCGGACAAGCAATAACAGAGCGACCAAGAGATCATGGTACTGACTAACTAACTAAAACTAATGGTGGCTTAGAATACCCATTGAGAGCCGGGCGATGCTCGTCTATTAATGAAGAAACCACACGGTTTTGATTCTTGACCAGTCTAAATCACGGGCCTGGTAATTTGGTGGAAATCAGAGCTAACCAAGTGTTTTATTCGTAAGCATCTGCAGGAAGTTCTGTTGCTGAATTCTGGGACTGTTTTTGGCTCTTTGAAGTGCATAATGTTCCTGACGGGACTCACGTGCCTGAGGACTATCATAAAGGTTTGACCGAGTCCTTCATTTAGACTAGAATTAAGACGTGGCGTATTTCGCGTGGATACTGCTCTGTGTTGCTGCTTTATACATCAGTGCAGAGCGGTTGGCTGAAGCTTACGATTTAGTCCTCTAGGCGAAATTTTTCGATTTGTAAATAGGAGCGGTTCGTAGCATGTATTCTGTCCTCAAGCCAAACAGGGAGTGCGTTTATTCGTGCAATTCTGGATGATTTGCTGCCTGTGGGGATCAGCTACAAACAGGTAGGAAGGCGTTTTCCTCCATTTCGATACAGATGTTTAGGACCATGGAGGATTTGAAAGAGGCCAGTTGCCTGTAAGTGCAAATAAATAGAGCAATGCAAAGCTCAGTAATGCAGGAGCTTTCCTTGCACCGTCAGCTGAACTGGTGAATTGGACTCATCATTTCAAAATTAACTTGAAGTTAATGGGAAGTCTAAGAAGCCCAGTTGAATATCTTGTTTACGATATTCCTCGTGAACACGTTGCGCTAGTCCGCCCCATATTTCACTGGGCACGATATACGAGGTAGCTAAGCATATTGTAGTTGCGCAAACTCTAAGGATACAAGGTGAACTCGAACGGTCATCGGAGTTAAACTACCTAGAATGTTGGTCAGGTTTTGCTGAAATCAAAAGCCGCAGAGGAATAAAATGAAAATTGATAAGTAACACATTAGTGTCAGTTTTTACAAATGAAAACCTTGAAAAGCTGACGGGCCAACAGTAAGCTGCACAATCTACCCAGTTTTTAAGGTGCATTGCGGCAACCAAATATACCCGGTGTTGAACCACCAGTCTGCTCAGATCACAGCCAGGAATTTTCACCACCTGATAGTTGTCCCGCCTTGTTCTCGTTATTTGTGATTTGGTTAGGGCATGAAAATTAGAAATAATGATGTCGACTTTAAAGACCTCATATTCATTGTCCTGAAAAAGAATTTGTCTGAACTTAGTTGTCCGGATTACTTGATTACTTTTATCACATCAGCTAAACCAAATATATATTTCGCCAACTACCAAAGCCACACAAATTTACCTCTCCACTAAAAAACAGTTGTGCTTCGTGTCAGATGAGTGCTACTCAGAATTAATCTTTTTGTTCTGCTCTCAGGAAAGTCAACTTTAAAATTAAGTTTGACCACATTTTTGAAGTATTCATAACTTGTGATTATCCTGACCACACCTGAAACCACTAAATGTGGGTCCAACATTCGAAACCGCGGAGACAAGGTAAAGGGATTTGCTGAAGGCTAGCATATTTTTTCTGAACAGGATTAATTGTTTTTTTAATGTGATGTTGAAAATATCACCCATTTTTCCACTTTTTAGAGCTCGATTCTAGTGAGTACTTCTAATGGTTTTCCAAAAACCTATTTAGCAAGAAAACAGTATGCGCCGAAATGTACAGAATGACTGGGTTTTTTAGAATTTCACTTATAGGAAAATGGCTCAGCTATTGAAAAAAAATAGCATGAAATCTACAAATTGCAGTCGTTCATCTTCTGCGTTCAGGGCAATGTTTTTTCCGTAATTGCAATCTATTTTGCTTTATTTACACCTCCCCAGGCGGTGGAGACTTTAAAATTCATCCACGTGATCTTCATCCCTGATAATGGTTTAACAAACACAACAAATCGAGTGCATCTGCCGCGTAATGTAAAACAGTGAGAAGTTAGATGTGCGACCGTTTAACTAACCTTTAATTAACTGAAATGCACACAGATAATTTAAACTTGTTTTCGCTAGTATACTATGTAGACGAAGAGTAGCGACCTTTCGGATATGTTTCGGAAAATGTCCCTGCCACGACAAGCTTCAGTGAACCTGCACCTAAAAATAAGCAGTTATGTTTTAGCAAGTAAGAAAAACGAAACGACTGTTATGGGCAACTGAAGTGAGTTTAAATTATAGGAACATAAGTGATAAATTATTAAAATGCCGCCGCACCACTGCCTACTACGGATGGCTAACAGTGTCTGAGTCACTGGTCACCTTTACAGATAGATGAAATACGAGCAATTTGCACTTCTCAGGGATACCTCACAGGATGTAGAGGTGGCTGCTAAGGAGACAGGTAGGAAGCAAGAGTTTGATAGAACATATGTGCACTGCAACCAAAAAAATGTTTCAGTTAATGCATTTAGCTCATTCGTTTGTTTTACAAGTTAAACGGTGTGTGACTGGAGACGTTGGGATAATTTTTCTCAGTAGTTATTGAATGATGTGGGAATTTTTGTGGACATCTGTGGAAGGCGTTCGTTACGATAAGGTACGCTGTGGAATGGCTCAATTGCGTACATGAAACGAGGGCCAATAACAACAGATAATCAATGAAACACGTACTTTCCATTTTGCATGTCGCATAGGCACAACGTGATGTACTATACTTCTATCATATAAAGATAGAAAATGCTAAAGGGATAACGAACTAAAAATGGTTCATGCACTCATGAATTAATGAGTTATCTACCATTAATCACCCTAGCCAAGTCACAGCTGGGTGAGTTTTACTTAAGATTGTATTATCAAAATAAACACTTCAAGTGCAATGTATGAATGACATTAATGTGTAACTACTAATAATACGATAGTAGTCCCTCCTTATCCATCAGAATCAAGCAAGAAATGCGTTCTCATTGGACTTTTCCAATTTATTGTAATGATAATATTGTAATAATAATAATAATAATAATAATAATAATAATAATAATAATAACACAGCTGATTTCCTCAAAATATTTTCTACCGTTCACAGCAATTTGTTACCGCCGTAACTATACTAGCTAATTTGCTGTACAGCCGACTGAAATATTGGGAAAAACAGATGTATACAAAAATGTTACTTTGGGCAAAAATTTTGAGAGTTGCGCGATTGATCAGTATGTCTCTGATAGAAAGCGTTTTCGGTTTAACTGTATAGCCACCTTAGCGACTTCTATCGGAAACGGTCGAAATTACCTAAGCATGGGAACTTACTCTGGATGGTGTCCATATTGAAATGGTCGAAGTGCCATCGTGCATTCTGTTCTTTTAAGTTGCTCTTTAGACATACGGGTGGCGTTGCGGATAAGTGGAGTATATGTTCAAATGTGTGTCCATTTTGAAGAAAGTCGTTAGCATTCGATTCTTCCCGACGTATGCATGCGCAGCTTAAACTAATGGAGTGTTCTTGCTGTGAGGTTCTAAATACAATGGGTATCTATGAGCTGCCACTACATGGCTATAACCTTGAGCTAGTGTAGCCAGTTTTATCCAGTTCACGGGAAAATCTGTCATCCCTCTGCCCCGAACCCCCAAATAATTCCGTATTTCTCCGTCAGTCTTTCAGTCATTCGGTGAACTCACTCATCGAAAAGATGCTAGTCGGCACTATACTCCTTAGCTCCGTGTCCTGCAACGTCAACTACCGAGTCCACCTTAGGCTACGGCTTACTCCAACCACAGGGATTTCAAAATTTCCCCTCAATGCGAGTGGACTTCAAAAGATCACTGCAACTGCAGTGATTCCATGATGCCTCCAGCGTTGTGGCAGAGCGCTTGTTTAGTACAAATTAGTTTCAACGGAGCGATCATGCTCCCCATCACACACAGCAATAGAAAATAGTTGAACTCACTCGTGAAGCGCCTGGTTATTTGCGCTGCCGAGTAAAGAGTTAAGGCTTCTTCTGCTCTGGTGGCTTGCGCTTCGTGCGTTTAGAAACTACACTGAAGTGTGCAGGACTCAAGTAACCAATCGGAAGGGTGCACATGTTGTATGTGCATGGTGCACCACTTTCGCTGGCAGTTCTCATTCTAAGTGGCTAATCTGATGATCAGAAATACTGCAAACACAATTCAAATTTTTGCAAACTTTTTAAAGTACACAGAAAGCTAAAAGCCTTGTTAAAACATAATACGCCCAAGGCTAGTGAAGGCTCTTTGATAGCCCAAGACAAATTTTGCCCTTCCTTTGGCTCGTCAAGAAAGTACAGTCTCCTGGTTTCCATCAACCTTGTGTTTCGTTCACTCTAACCTTAAGTGGGAAAAATTCGCGAATTACACTCACTCATCTGCATACCATTTTGGTTTTAACGGAAGACTCAACTGTATTTCAGCTGAGTCTGTCGTTTTTGATGACCTTCTTTAACTGCATTTGAAGCACAAAGGTCACTTCACCCTTCATTTGGTACGTCGCCCGAAACATCGCAGAGCGTTCACAGAATGCCTGAAAACTCTTCGGTACCCTACTACAGATTTCGCCTTTTTCGGGATTCATAAATTAGGTTCGGTCCACGAGCATCCATCAACCTTATCTTCTACTCAAGGTTCAGCCGAAAAATTTTGAGTCTCCCCAAAACCAAATTGCTGTGAAAATGGGGAAACTTCGCCAATCATCTAGTCGCATGTTGATGAAGACTGCATTTTGTCCACTGAAACGAAGTATGTAGGACTCAATGCGTGGTTGTCGATCACTACTATCCCAAGATTTGTTGACCGACAATGGTGATATGTGATGTGGCCTCGCTGGAAACTGTTTTGTCATTGCTGGGGAGAAAAGCTTGGGATTGCGCACCCAGTCTCATGAATGAATGAAAGGTATTGTATCAGATTAACATGCTCGCTGGCAACAAGCCTTATAATAGACTAAAAAATAGTGAAAGAAAACTCCTTCTTATCCACAGGACTTTGATTGAAGTTGTCCCTGAAGAAAACGCTAGTTTTTCCGAGTAGTTTATTGCCTATCAGTTCCCCTGTCAGAATTCGAGCTCAGATAAACTTCTTCCTTTCATGGAGTCCTGTAGGACTAAGCTCAGTTGGCCCCGGTATATGTCGTTGAAAGAACTAATCAGGGAATGGATTCCAAAACTCTGATGTTTCCGGCTACATGATTTGCGTGCGTTTGGTGCCAGTTAGTTGATGAGACTGCACTTTTGCCCATGATAAAAAGAGTTGAGAAAGTGAGCGTACTTTCCTGTTCATGCCTTTTACGGTATGCTGCTGATAAAATGGACCTGGATGGATGTCTATTCCCTTGTATTACTCAGCCTATTACTCCAACGGGCGGTTTGTGCTGGGAACGTCGGGCATAGCCTGTTCACCTTTTGCTTCTGCAATGAGATTTTACCATGATGCGCCATACTGTGTCCGTTTCTGCTTGTCTTTAACCAACGAGGTATTTATCTGTGCCTTGATGCTACTACGACTTTTTATCGATGCCTACAGATGTAACCGTTGGGCCTGAATTGAAGATTCACTAAGTTTATTAGCGAAGGCAACTTAATAGGGCAAAGTAACGAGCTTGATTCATATCGTTCTTTCTTCACGTAAAAACAGGGATAATATTGGGTCCTTTAAAAGGAAGTTTGATGAAAACGAACTGGCCGTAAGGGAGACCATCATTCTGCATTGCAAGCGAAGCCGCCCATGAAGATGACGAAATCGGCAAACGATTGTTCCATCCGTAATATTTGTTCTGCTATCTACTGCATCAAAGCAACTTCGTCACAGTGATAGTCGAAAGAGGTGGTTGCATCAATCTATGCTTGTTATCGACGCACGAAAACTAAAGTGCGCAAAAATACGGACAATCCAGGAGACTGCACGTATATGTGGCTAAAAAGCTGACCGCGACAGCTAGAACAACCGTGCATCGATAAATGTTCAGTAGT
Organism: Opisthorchis felineus; assembly: GCA_004794785.1. Taxonomy (NCBI): domain Eukaryota; kingdom Metazoa; phylum Platyhelminthes; class Trematoda; order Opisthorchiida; family Opisthorchiidae; genus Opisthorchis; species Opisthorchis felineus. Next base: position 74,371 of record SJOL01002520.1, read on the forward strand.
TGTACGTCTAAGTATACATATGTGTGTACTCTACATCTGAACTCTAATTTTACTGTTATATGAACTAGTCAATCATTTGTCAGATAGCAAAATTCAAGTAACCCATTTAAAGGACGGTCACTTTCCAAGTAGCCAGGAGTCGCGGTACGGATGTAAAGTTATCCGCAAGGAATGTCAAAGTAAATTTGAAATATTCGTCATAGTACCCTGAAGGTTGCTGCAGAGAATGTCGATTTGGCGAAAGTGTACTTTGTTGTTTTTACGATACGCACGATATTTTGGAATGGGCCAAACGATATTCGTGTGAATGCTCCTGTTTAAGGTAGAGGACTTTGATACGGGGTTGCAGAATGATGTTGAGGTCTCTGTGAAAACAGTAAAATTTTCCAACCCTGGTTTGTTTGCTGGTAACCACATCATAAGATGCATGGTAATTTTTAACAGATCACGCAGTGTTAACCGGAGTCCATCACAGTTGAACGTCATAAAATATGTTGACAAAAGTACCTTGATTCATAACATGACAAGACATGGGCGACTTTTCTCTAGGCCACCGAATACAAGCACGAACAACTTGACTCCCAAAATCTTGGGCAGTTTTCGGTTTGCATACCCAGTTGGGTCAGATATGTCAGTGTACAAACTTGCCATAAACTTTACTCGCAGATTCATAACCGGTGGGCTGGCCGTTTCTATGTTGACCTGGGACATCGAAACACGCCGAGAGAAACCCGAGCACAATGAGTAATTCCATATAAGATTAGCGTTGAGTTGCATGTCCATCCAAATGAGCACCTCGTACCCGAAGTAAACCCGAGGATGCAAGATTGGAGCGCAAACAGGAAGAGGCACTTCGAACGCCATCAGCAGGCTCAACTGGTTGACCATAAATGCCGATTCACTTGAGCCCTACAGCGCAAGCGAATTGTTATCACATGGCTCGCATCACCCATGGAACCCCTTTTTGGCACACAAACATGGCTAGCCAGGACTGTCCATCATTTAGCTAGGTCTTCACAACGATGGTCAGGAGCAGTCTTCTCCAACGCGGTTGTAGGCTTACCACTCTGGAATTTTCGGAGTATTACTGCAGATCTCTTACAGATGGATACACAAAACGTATAGAAATATGATAGAATACATTAAGTCACAACCCAAAACATTATAGCACAATGCAGTACAATAAAATAGCGTGTAAAAAGCAAGTTTTCGGATACCAGTGGAAAATCACGATGCCGATAACAGAGCTCATGTATCCAAATTTTGTTGGGCAGCTGAGGAGATCAAAAGTAAGTCTACTAATGATGTGTGTGTGGGAATGTGTGATGGTTGAATTGTTGTTCCTCCAAACTTGACAGCTTTTCGGCAGGTATTTTGTCTTCAGCGGACAGGAAGTTTTGGTGTAGTCTGATAGGTGACGAATTTATTGCAATGTGCCACTCTGTCCGTCCGATTTGGTGACCTTGTTCAAGTCAGTCACGTTCTGGCTTAAATTTTCACGTTCGATACTATCTACCTGTGACGCGTTTTGCAATGCTACCCAAACGGTTGTGTGCTTCCTCTCCGAATCGGTCAGGCAGATCGGAATCCAACTAGTAGTTACGATGGTTTGTCAATAAGCACTGGTGTGTATTTCCTCGTATTTTCTCGTGGTTATCTTGTTCTTGAAACGCTTTAAGAGAACTAAACATGCAAGTTTTTTTAGGATTGCAGTCCGTTTATAATAGGATTGGCTAGTATGCAATTTGTCCCGTGTTGTTCTCCGTGTTTCTCACACTGGACTGTTTTATCGGATACTTTTACTTCAGGAGCGTTGGTGTGCTTTTTTATTGATTTGTTTGAGATTTTTGTTGCAAAGTTTCATGTTACCATACAAATCAGATGCTTACTACGTATGTTCTTGCGTTATGTTTACCTTCCACTCTATTCAAGTGGGTAAGTCAGTTTGATGAAAACCTAATCTGAATTTTTCTTTTCAACTGAGTACAACTTCAAATTTCGTTCTTTGGGACTGTTCGGCGGTAACTTGGCAGCCGCGACTATTTTTTGACAGATGAAACCAATTCACCCACTGAAAAGCCAGTGTAACGTTGTTCATTGAAGCTGAGGGCGCTTATGTAGGAAGCCAGCATAAGAAGGGTTTTAAGCTATGGTTGTGAAATCTATCTCCTTCTATCTGAACACTTTAAACGTCCCTGGGTGACTGACGCCTCCGTAGAATAGCAGGAGTCAGCTGTTCGCTGGAGAAAGCTTCGAGGAGGTCAAGCCAAGACATGGCTGAGCGAGACGAAGAAAGCTACGATCAGGTTTGGTGCTGTAGGATCCTGGCATCTTCGTGGACAATTTCCGTGTGATTTTCTTTTCACGTGGTTATAAACCTAACGGGACATGGCAACTAACCAATCCAGGCGTTTTGTTACGCTGTCATATTCTAGCTGGACTACCTAGCTGAATCATGTCTGTCTTTGTGCGTTGTGTTGAGTAGTTTTAATCCACCTGTTGCTTTTTACCCTAATATGACGGCAAGATAAGTTCATCTGGTTTCCGTCTGAAGGTAAAAACATCTTGCTTCTAATATATTTTTAGCAGACCAATTCTCCTGTTTCTTCTCACCTAGGGCATGTTTTAATCACTGTTGCATGGTAGTTAAGCTCCAGTGTTTACCGCTGCAGTGCCGCCGTTGACCTATGCATGTGTGTGTAATTTCATATGGTTAATGCCGTATATGGGGTGTGCTTTCTAGCGATAGATGATTGTGGGTTGGCAACTTACAGTTTTCTATCTCCAAAATGGTGTCAACCGTATTTCAACTCATTAAACTGTGATGTCATCAACGTGTGCGCATCAGCCATCACTTCTTCTGGGAAACAAAGCACGGATTTGCTAATACTATTACGAAGTTTCCCTTCGTCAGAAAAAAACCTAGGTTTTATTATCTAAAGTTCTTGAAGCTATACTTTTGAAAGGAACTAGAAAGATTTTAGTAGAACATTATGAAAATATGTCTCCACGTCATCCGAGTCACCGCGAGTCACCCAATTCCCATACACTTGAGAGTCGTGTGCATCATTCGCGATAATGGCTGCCTCGGGGATAAGCTAGAGCTATATTCACGATCCTAAGCTGACAAAATGTTGTCACCACTTGCTACTTACTGAGCATATTAAGTAGTGAAACTATTCGGCGGATTTGGGTGTTTAAACACTTGCGACAAAAAGATGGTAACCATTATGATCGAATGACTGGGCTGTCTCTCTAACTACCCAAACCCCGAAAGGATCATTTTCCTACGCCCTACTCAAGCCAACAAGCAAATTCATCTTGGTTCCGTTTTGCTGAAGGTCAATGAATGCGCAATGCGACTTACTATCCAATAGGTTTTGAGGTAAAAGTATAGTTGCACTGCAAGCAACTCAGACAAACCAACGATTCCGCCTTTGTAGGGACTTATCAGATGGACGTAAAGGATTCAGTTAAGTGGCTATTTGGTCAACGATTTGTAGGCCATAAATCTGTTGAACTGCTTGCCCATCTTGACGGTCTGATTTACTCTCGGATTAAACGGATGCTTACTAATTCGAGTAATCACTCGTACACCGGTAAATAGTTTTGACGAACGGAGGATCCGAACGTTGGCTCGGAAGGTACTCAGATGCTTGAAGTAGTGGGGTAGGTGACGCCTAAATGGCTGTCACACAATTTTTCTCCTACTCGCCAACACTCCCCAGGTCGACGAGGGGCTCCTACAGGTAACCAGGCTATCAGTGTTGTACTGAACCGCGAGTCTGCCAGTTTCGTGAGCTTAGTATTCACAGCTTTATGCACTTTGTTAATAATAACATCAAAAAGAGTTTACTTTGATACTGCATAACATAAATTTTTTTTTTCAAAATGTAAAGGTCACGTATTTTGTAAGTTCCCCAACTATCGTCAAGCTATTCCGTGAGCAGGCTATTTTTCTATTCCTGTTGGCCAAGATTTTTGCACAGCAAAATGAAACTGTAATTCGTGAGTATCAGTTGTAAAGGATAGGTTCAGATCAATACCATGTTAAACCGTATGAGCGATACATTATGTACTGTTATCTCATTATTTTTGACCGATCCAAACAGATAACAGGCTGAGAAGGTTTACTGACAGATTCCCCGGCGAAGCGGAGTTCGTGCATCTATCCTTCATTCATAGATGATAATAGACAAATTTCAGCCTTGCCTCTGATGCTTTGCGGCCGATGGTTAAAACCGTTCAGCCTGTATTTTCAGTTTAATCATGGCACGAGGATGAAACACATCAATAATGTTTACTAGCTACACTAGGCGGCGTAAGGCGTCAACATATATGGGCAGACAAAATCCCGATGTCGTAAAACGGATATTTATTAGCTATTTATTTAAAACCTGTCGAATGATCAGCGCCACGGTAAGGCCTGAGGCAAAATGTCTGCAAGCATATTACCGGTTAATTAGTCTTAATTGACATGACATCGACAACTGTTCGAGTAATTTTAGGGATCAATCCGACGACTTGCATCAGACAAAATCCTGCGATCGGTGACTGTGGAAGTCGATTCCAAACCATATCCCTTTTTCGCAGCTGAAGGTAACAGATCTTTATCTGTTCTGTCAGTCTGTTTCATTGAAACGCTTTGTGAAAGTTTATGATGCTTCCAAGGCAGGAGCAGCACACGGAATATGGGCTCGCTTGTGGAGTTGTCATCCCATGGTGGTGTGAATCACATGCGCTCTTCTTTGAGCGACTTGTGAAATGGTGGGAGATGTGGACTGAAGTGACCAGCATCACCAACGTCTGGCAGAAAGGCAACCTCGGAGCAAACCTTAAACATGCTTGAGCAAACAGGACCGGATTAACTGTTTTGTTCAGTACTGCCACCAGGAACTCCACTCTGAATGGTCAGTTTCGTCGCGTTGGGACAGAGAACAGTAGCTTAATCTGGTTGCCTGCCCTTGGATTCTTTCAATGTTCTTCAGGAGTCCAAGTAGCTCCACCTGAAAGTCACCAAGTTTGCAGTTCTTACTGTAAACATGGAATGGATTTCCTTAAGTCAAAACCAGTGAACTCTGAAATCTGTTCCGTGAGCGCAAAAGGATTCAAGGACAACCCTAAAACTATCCGGGAGCTTTGATTGGCCAGTTCAATTCAGATTTACTTAAGCTACGTTAAGTGTGGCATACTGCATGCTTTTTAGATCAGCTATTAACGTTTAGCCACGTAAGTTCTGTTTACAGAACAAAATTGAGAAAACTGTAGGCATCGTGAACTGTTTTCAAAAAGCAGAATCATGAAGGAATACTAGCGATGAAAACTTGAAGGTTGCCATCTGTGACGTTGCGTTATTTGTGGCCCAACAGTTTAACGTGCACTCCAACGTCTATTTCGACCCCAGCTGCAAACGAAAGTAAGTAGACTTTGAATTAAATACTCATAGGTAAAGGTATTATACAGGCACTATCTTTAATGTTTGCATTATACATTTGTTAAATGAATGTGTCCGTAACAATGGGACTGAATTTCGGGTTAATTCGGTCATCTTTCTACTTTGCTTTACTCAGGAAAGCAATTGAAAAGTAAGCTTCCATTTCCCCCGATTTATAGAGTTATCACAGAATTTTTTTCAAATGGTCACCATAAGATTCTAATGGTGGCACGAGAAGCGCTCAATATAATACTCTGTCCCGATTGGCTCGCATTTCGACCGATAATTGCACGCCATTGTACGACCCACACCCATTTTGCGACACATTCGTTCAGTCTATGTGACTTGCGTTCATGTGAATCGGCTCACCTTCGGGGAATACTGAATTCTTTTCGTGTAGCTTCTTTGTGGCCGTAGTCCATAGTTTAGCAATTACAGCACTTATGTTTGGTCCCGGGTTTTTCGGTACACATCTTGGGCACTGCTGCCTCATGCGGCCCTCGCTTGGTGCACCTGATATGGGATGCATTACAAACACATCTAAATAAGTCTTCAACCGTGAACGACGTTCAGATAGACAGCTGATCCTTGTTGTTGATGCCGGTAACCTCTAGGCTTTCAGATTAAACAGTAATTTGGCGGTGATGAATGGTTTTTATTGGTACTCTGGTTAGTATTAATTAGCATTTTTGTTGTTATCCCTTAGCAATTTCTATTGGAACGCTTACGCAATTGTTCTTGATTCCCTGACTTGAAAACAATTTGCTAACGGACAAAATTTTCCGAGCTTGAAACCTTGTCACCTTCCATGTGCCGTTCTTGAGGACGTTTTATTTCCGATCTTCATTAGCTCCAGAGTTGCTCTGTCCCCAATCAAACACAAGTGAATTTAATCAAATGTGCTCAGTTCAGTTTTTTATATTTCTGTGTGAATTCTTTTTACGTCTTTCAAAAGAGAATTGAGGACATCTGTGGTGCAACTAACCCTCACCTAACTCGAGCATAAAGGAAAAAGCAGCAACAATCCACACACCCATTGCAGGGCTCCTTTTATCTTGGACTCTCTCATGCACAAGACCGGCCCTTGACCTCCACCAGCCTTTCCAGCGTTGTTCAAACTGTTGCCCGATCTACACTACTGATAATGAAACAGTAGTCCGAATACCCTATCACTCCATCCACAGATCATCCACAGTCGTGGTTTTGTGATGATGGAGGAGGTCACTTGCAACAACTGATCGAAACATTTGTGATTAGCACAACTGATATACCGCTCGACTTGAACAAAGGGTTCATTCAATTTTTGTTTATTTAATTTTTTGCTTTCTATTATTAGTGGTTAGTTTCGGGAATTCAGAACCCATATCCACGTACACTGGCTTGAATAGACCTTCTGGTCTTCAGGAGATAATTTCTGGTTAGTCCACTACGGAGTGGACGAGCATTAGACCATAATACGACTTCTGAAATGGTTGTCGGGGGTGGGATTCTTTCTTCAGGCCGTAGCCCTTCGAGTATATAGCACTCCATCCAATATCTTTAGGGCCATTCCACACAAGCGGGATGAAATAAAGCCAATGCGTTCCGCTTGAGCACTGTGTGTGGCTTGGAAGATGACGGAGAGAACGTCTTAGTTGTAGCGACTGGTACACCATGACGTCAGAACTTTCAGTCAGTGATTTCCAGAACAACCGTGTTTAGCTCTTATAGCACTTTCGAATCACGATTATTCCCCCATTTTTAAGAATCTTGAATTGATAGAAGTACAACTGCTTTACTATCATAGTGAGGTATTGTCGAACATGACCGTTTTAGTTTTACAGTTTTCTGCTGATTAAGGCTGGGTCTAAGATGAACGAGTGCCTCAGTCCGGATTAATTTTTGGTGTGCTCGGTAATGCAACTTTGAAGTTGTCAAGTGCCACATGCAACTCCGGGTAATTTGTCATTCTTGCCACCATTTAAAGGGGCATTTAGAAATATGGAGGACCTGGGACTGGAACGGACAATAAGTTCACACAAGGCTGTTGGGTTGAATGAAGAATAGTCTTGCGTTTGAACAGCTGGTATCGGTTGCGCGATGTGTAAAGTAAGCCACTCTTTTTGAGTAAGAATCCACCCATAAATAGTAGTGCTTTGACCAAATAGGTAAGCGAACTAAGTCCAGCCAAATTTGGGAAAAAATTTCCATTTCAAGTGTATGGAACAGAAAAAGCTCTACATATTGACTTAACACGATCGTGATCTCGCAACTATAGGTTTTTTGTCGAAGCAAGGCAAGTTTTCTTTTTTATACCTATTTCTCTTACCTGTTCCATAAAATTTTTTTATAACATAAATTGTTAGGCCATACAGGTTTTACCTGGAGATGAATGGTGTTCGTTAGTGCATCAGATGCGCCGACTACTGGGAAGCCATATTTCCACATTTCATTCTGAAGGCTTCTGTTTCCTTGAGGGTGACGTCCAAAATCCAAGAGGCTGAACAAACTACTGCAGGGGTCTCTCAACGGGCATTTTAAAAATAATAGCATGTCAACTTTTAATTCATTAGGCAGGTATGTGCGCAGGTAGCATATGTGCGATTCTACGGGCGTTGTCCCAGGTGGCAGAGAGTGGGGTGTCCAAATACTATCGGGTTTTGCATACAGTATATACGCTAAGATGTACAATCGAACGAGTTCACTGAGTTTGAACGTAATACACTACTCATAAGGTTTTCTGAAAATTCTCCGACAGCCCATGGCCGGTTTTTTCCCTTCTTGGGGCTAATCAGGTAGGCGCAGTCCCCGAATTCCATCAGCCTTATGTCCCACTTGAACTCAAATTGCATGAAATTAGCTAAATACGCTCATTTAAAATCAAATTTGGTTTTGCCGGAGACTTATCTGGAATCCAGCTGAATCTCTCGTTGATGATGTTTTTGATGATCATCATAAACATTACAAACAAGAGATTCAGGTAGGTTATAGGTGAGTTTCTCACAAAACCAAATTTGTTTGCAAATGAGTGTATTCTGCTAAGTTCACTGAATTTGTTCGTATGCTTAATTTGTGTTGTTTGCAGCTGCAATGTAGACTATGATATGGTGATATTTTGTTGCATCTTAGTTGGAAGACAAAAACTTTGTCGAAGTGTACAACTTGGAACATCAGAAAGAGGCAGTTGGTTTCATCCCTACAGATGAACGATTCCTCAAAATAACCCAGCAACTAGGCTGTTTAAACATTTCCATGGGACGTGGTCTTTCTTTGGTGGAGTGTTCCTGCAGACAGTTATTCCAACTTATCTGTTGTGAACTTGTTCTAAAACACTATCATATCTTATGGATATTAATTTTCCACTCCGCATTAGATATCGAGAGGGGTAAGAAATTACACGTGTTTTAGTAAGCCGCCAAACTGCATTGTCATTTTTGACAACGCATGACCGTACTCCTCAGTGGAAACCAATTTCATCAACGGCTACTTAAATTTTGCCCGATTGCAGTCCTCGGTAAGTCAATTTTATCAACCCTGCCCATATTTTCTTTCTGTAAATGAAGCCTTTTTCTTCTCTACTGAGAGAGCCAAATTTTCCAAACGAAATCTAATTTCTTGCCGTTTTACTTGTATTGAGAATGACTTATTCGACCAAACAATGAATTACTTTTACGCTGAATATTTTTGCCGTTTTGAGCACAAGGCCTGAAAATCACACCCTACTTTACAAGCAATTCAAAGCATCCGAATTAATTTACGATATATATCGTGTGCATGCGATAGAACTGATACAGTGGTTGAATCGCACGGTTGAAAAACTGTACGTAGCAGAAATTCATTTATGTGTTGGTAGAAAATGCTGCTGAGATTAGCCGAGTGATGGTGTACTTTTCCAAGTAATTGAGTGGTATGATGCAGCATAATGCTAGGATCACCAGATATTGAATCATTGCATGAAAACGGCTAAACAGACAGACCAGAGAGCAACGTTGTGTTGGAAAGCGGGGGGAACGCCATTTGGTACACAACCAGCTAGGGTGGCACAACAGAGAAAGTACGTAACGATTGGTCGAAACAAACAGCTTCTCACGAAGTCATGAAATAGGACAATTGGCCTGCATGAAATGGAAATACGCACAAAAACGTCGATCGCATTATCCATCCGGAATATCGGTTCATTGAAGAAATGCACGCAGAAAATGGGCGATTATGGACAGTACACAGACGATCATGCGTGACAGCTAAAGTATACATGCAGATGGACGTTTGTACATATATTTGGCTCCGTGTTGCATTATGCTAAAGTTCAGCGTGCCATAATACTCCAGTTAAGAATCTTCCTAATTCCCAATTTTAACTTCCAATATTACAGCCAAAAGAATGAGCGGTGTGTATACCGCTGCTCTTTCCAACAAGGTGGAAATCAAAAGGACATTGTTTAAAAGAACCCAAACTTCTTCTGCCGTGGAACGCGCGTCATCTTCCATGGTTTTCATGGAACTTTCATGCTTATTGCTGAAGCCTGCCTTGGTTCGAATGACGTTCTCTCCAGTAATGGCAACCGAATGGTTTGTTTAGGCAGTAACTTTGGAATGGCCCGGAGCTTCCTAAGAGGCAGCCGTCTGTTCGCAGTCGAGTTGTGAATGCGCGCGAAACCTCGGTTGCTTGGCTGACATGAGTGCATGGAGTCACAAACACCTTGATTTGAAAATTGCTTTGTTGCTGTAGTTTTCTTTAAATTGGGTTAAACACTTGCGACTATTCGAGTGTCTAAATTAAAGCCTTAGTTGTCACTTGCCAAAAACAGTTGCCACTAACAATGCAAACATAGACATATGATAAGTTAGCTATTCGACCTAAGGCAAACATGCTCAGAACTTACTCAGTGTCACGAAAACATTCTTCAGTCCCAACTACAGTCACGGTTTAAGTTGTATATCATATATAATGTCGCAGCTTGACGAAGCCAGCACGATCCTTCTTGATGGTTGTCCTGAAAAGTTGTCTATGTTGCTGCAGTTGGGGTAAATCAGGATGACGAAACACAATTCAACCGTTGTCACCAACACTGTCAACAACTAAAAGTCTAGCGGAAATGTTTCACACCGGATGTACGTGCAATAAACAGTTTAGCATGTTCTTCCTCGATAAATAGACAGTATTCAAGAGTACACATGAGACGTCACAGAGCGGCAGTTTTTGCAGTTGAACAGTCTTCGGAGGAAATGACATGTCCGGTCAGTGGCACTCAGATAGTCTCAGCAAGAAGCAAAGGTCCGCTCAACACGTCATCCAAGTAACTTCTAAGGCTAGAAAATGGCTTTTTGAAAAGTGAATGATCATCATCATCACGCGCATTGGATCGTGAGAAGAGTCTACTAAGCTCCTACAAAAGTGGAGGTTTGCCTGGTCGGACATGAAGGGCTCATACTTCGTTCGGAAAAAATTAACAACAGCAAATATCAAAAATTGATCAAAACTCTTAATTTACTACTGAAACGTCTGTGAATATTAAGAGAACACTAAACTCTTTACTTTTATGGAAAATTCTCCGGTGAAAACCTCCCTATGGAAAAATCAAGTAAGGTGTCGCAATACAGTGTGAGATTTACAGGGATGGAAACCATCAAGTAACCCAACAGCCAGCTGCACAAAGGAAGTGGTCAAAGGTGAAAATCCTGCTATGAGGATACCGACAGTTTGAAGCACTCTTTGAGTTTCCTAAAGATTCCGCTACTGTGTAACCATGTCGTACGCTTGAAGCCCATCATGTTTTTCAAACCCGGCCTCACTTCTTCAGTAACAACCCTGAATTACCATTTTCAGGCCCACACTCCGACAATTTTTTTCATAGTTTTTCGACGCTTTGGGAAAATTTGCTATCCCTCCAATACATTTATTAACTTGGCTCTGCCGCTAGCAAGGTATTACTGTATCTTAGTTGAAAATTCTTTGGCGTGCCATGTTACGACGTCTAAGGGGGTCATGTTTACATATCCCAATGGAAAATGCTGAACTTTGATATTTTTGATAACAAATTTAGAGCTGTGGGTTTTCAGCAATTAATTCTTTTATTTAACAGTCGATCTGTGGAAACCCGATAAAAACCCGACTGTTTCAAACATCCTGTGACTGCCGCTACACAAATATTTCACATTTAGAGACAGACGTAGCCATAACGTTCATACTATAAGACAAAAGCGACATAAAGTTTCAGTGTTTTAGAACTTTTCGGCATGGCATTGAGTGAGCAGTTTGCGTGAATTTTCCGCATTAACACCCACTGGGGGTGCCCGAGGTAGCTCAGTGGTTAAGGCGCGATCTTACTGACTGGAGGGTCCGCGGTTTGAATACAACCTCTGCATCTCATCTGCTACTGTGTTGGCTTGGGCAACCTGGCATTTTCCCAGCCATCATGCTTCCTTTGGGTGTTACGGTTGAGCGTGTTTTACGACTGGGTGCGAATGAGTGAAAGATAGTTCTCAATGCCTCCAAGAGGCAAATTGTGGTGGAAGAAAGAAACCAGAGTACTAACTGAAAACTTTGGACTGATAACATTAGCCTGTATTATTGTCCATGGTTCTAGAAACTTTCATCATGTGAATGGTGATGAATAGCAATACATTTTGAGTACTGGTTAGGAAAGTGATGCAGGACCATATAATTGTGTTTGGAAGCGACCTGCTAGATTAGTGACTGATAGTGGCTGCTAGATGACCACCAGCGTACGCAGTGTTACTGAATCTATAGGATACCATCACTCTAAAGTTGAAGCCAAGCCATGTTGACAGGAGTTTCATGCGTTTCGACCTACGAAATATATTATATTACACAGTAGGCCCCAAAATATTGGGTTGTAAAATAGCAAAACAGCAGTCCAAATAGGATATATTAGGGCTGAATGTATGGGGCAAACTTAATATACAATATGTCAGGTTCCGCACGATCCAGATCTATGTGGGATAGCATGGAATTTGGTCACTTGATAGCTCTTGTGGGTAGGAGTTTTACGAAATTCTACAAACTGAGGAGGATTACCGGCTGCGTTCCGATACGAACTTATGAGAACTTACTGCAGACATCGGTAGTAGACTCTTGAAAATGCTTCGCACTAGTAAACATGTTTCAAGCGCTTGACTGCTGCGCTGTGCTAGTCGCTGGGTGTTATGAAGCAGGATAGTGAATAGGGCAAGAGTGACCCTGTTTCATTGGAATTGGAAACAACTGATTGTTCATTTAGCGAACAAAATGAAAACATACAACAGAACCCTTCAATGCCATTGTGTCCGCAGCTGAAAAGACGATGTGTCCGTGGAGGCTGTCTGGTCTGGACTTAGCAATATTAAGACCGACCATGTGTGTGATGCGATGATCTTGTGCAGTGGGACTATCTAACCAATCACACACCTTCATGTGTGATATTGTGGGCAATTTTATTTCATTATTTTTGACTATTGTGCTCCCGAAGAAGATGAAAACCGGGAGTTGCTAACCCAGGTGTCTAGCCTTGGGTTGTGTGGACCTGTCATAGCCGTTCGAATTTGTGCAAGGTGCAGAATTGGTTAGGCCTCCCTTAAATCGGAAATGCGTCAAAACCACAAACCGTGAAACCCGAGACGTTCGCCTGATATCCTGATATGCAAAATCAAACTTGTTGCTTTTTTTCTAATCTATACAAATGCTGTGCGCGTAAGGTGAAATCCAGGTACACAGCTATCCTCAGTAAGCTTGTATCCATGCATAACAATTTTGTTTCAATATGGGCGGATTCTGTACACTTTAACATTTAGGACGTATTCTATGGGTGTTAAATGTAGCTCAATATAATTGTTTTTTATTTGAACTTATTGTAACTCACTGATCATCTCCTGTTTACTTGTTCATCTGTTTTCAAAGGACTCAAAGATATTGGTAAGTTACTCTTTTTGTTCCAAAGGTTGCTCTGTTATTCTTCCGTATACAATAAAGCGGTTCAACCAGGTTATATATCTATCGCGCAGAGTTTTAAAAACAGGCTCGGCATGCCGTGATGTATGCGTAATACAGGTGATATTTTATCAACCTTTCAACCAACTGAAGCACGGTTTTCGTGTCGCAGTACATACACTTTCAAGGAATATTTATTTTACCAACGAAGTCAAGCAAAAGATTATATTTACCCCTCCGTAGCTTGTGAGTAAACAAGGACAAAGGAACCGCGATGAAGTAATAATATCCGCTATTACAAGGACAGCCGCAAAACTGGATTGCTACTTTAAGACAAAATGATCAACCAGACAAAACTAACCCTACAGCTTGACAAAAGTTTAGGTTATTTCAAATGCAGATAACATGTATGCATCCCTTTGGTTTGTGTTCATTTAAAAATTACCCGACGAAAATAGGCGGTGTGCTGAAAAGACGGGCTTTTATTTGATGATTCCATATAAGAATTTGAGTGCAACTGCGAGTAGTCGCCTTCAAAAACCAGGAGGGTAGGCTCGCAGGGGCGTTTATTGTAGTTTGATTGTGCCTTCGAAACTAAGTACCAAGTACATTGAGCACCGGTGATGCAAGGGTTCTGCTAGACAAGATCGTCTGGCGTGTCACTGTTTGGGCGTAAAAAGCATTTGCATCAAACGCCCTTCATAAAAACGGCTTGGTACTCTTAGGCTCAGGAAAGTATGCGAGTAAACTACACTGGCCATAATGGTGAAGCATCGTCCTCTGGAATGATCAATTTTCAAATGTTAACGAACTGACGGCCCCAGGACATTTCTTGTGGATGCGGATGACAAGATTTTTCAACTGAAAACTTCCAAAATCTATAGTCACAAACTTTCTAGAAGTGCATCGTCAAGCCTAGTCTGCCGAGTAGATTGTTGCAACTTAAGGCACTGGTCCTCTTCTGTGAGCATGTGCCAAAAATCGATCAAAATATTGTGGGTGTTTTAATGGTGCTGCCTAGTATGACCGAATCAGCATTCAATGTTCCAATAATTCTGCCCACTAGGCCAGTGCACTTGTGGAAGGTGGTAACCCTAGTGGCAAGGAAGAACGTTACATGGTCAGTTAACTATATCGACCAAACCGGTCACGGGAAAATACGTGAAACAGGGCTTGTAGGAATGGCATTCTTATTCGTGTACATTCGAGGAAATTCTGATGATCAATTACTTACGCGCTGGGTACGCCTAACTTCAGATGTCCTGCATATCATATCATATTATATATATGTATATATATATATTGTATTGTATACTTTTATTATAGCCACTGAAATGAAGGGTAAGAAAAACTCATATGCTGGTAACATTTTTCATTATTTTATTAGAGCTATTGTCCAAAATGTATTTAAAACGAGTTAAAATTTGATCAAACGAAACTCTGTAATTCACTCAATCGTGCATACTCGCATTAGTTTCATTGTTCAGTGTTGCATCAGGAAACATAGGAATTACGTGCGCAGTTGAGAGAACACACGTATGATCAGCTGGCATTCAAGTCGTATCTGCCGGTAAGGAAAGCTGGATTCGTTGGTCGCCTGTGTACAGCAAGATCAGTTTGCGCAGGGCTGAAAATAAACTTGCATGCATGCATGCCACGGCGTGCAGGATCACCGGAAAAACACGCAAATCTCTGTTTAGAAGAACGGACTGGCCAGATTGTGACGTTTTAGAATAAGATATCAGTGTCGGTTTTTACATCAAGATCTTGATGCTATCTGTGAACTGTCTCAGATTCCAGCACCCTTTTACTTCACTATGATGGTTCCCATTGGAGAATCTTATTGCACGGATGTAACGCCGGTTACTACTGTTGAGGCATGCGAGTAGTATGTGGTTTTCTCGTAACTCCGCATCGCATCTACTGGAACGTGGGGTTTATTACGGAACTTGTGGAACTGCTTTGCAGCTTTCGTTTACAACTGCGTGACAGTCAATGAATATTCACGAAAGTGCAAGAAGACGCGTGAGGATATTCAGTTTTTAAAAACAAGGTGCAAATGAGAGTTTTACTTTCCTGGCCAATAGTTTGTAACTGTTTAGTTGGTGTTTGCTGATTAACGACTTCGCGGCGAAGGGCTTTCTTCCTTACACGGTCACTTACTAATCCTCCACACATCAGTGTAGACACTAATGAGTTACTGTCTTGCATAAGATTCATCTTGTCATATTTATGCTCAGTAGAATGAAAACACCAGATAGTGTAGGAACATGAAGCTGACTCTAAGCATTCTGAGATGCATAACGAAGTCCTGTTTTCTAAATACTTGATTAAGATTCCTTGGAAGCCGTCCAACGCCAAAAACTCCTCTAAGAATTCTGAGACTGCCTTGGTCCGCATATTTACTGTCCCACAATCATACAGCAATAGAGGCCTTACTATATCCAGGTGAACGCGATCCTTGAGACTGGGTGATATAACACTGTGGTGTCACGCAGTAACTTCACCAGAAAGACTTACGCCAGAATGAATGCATCAACCAATGTATGGGAAATCCTCCACAACCGTGAGGTCTGTCCTTGAATTGCAGGAGACATGCTCAGAGACGGTATTTCCTGATATTCTTCGATTGTCCTGGAATTTGGCACAACAATACCTCATTGGCAGCTGGAATGTGCGCGTTTTTTGCCAGATTAATTCAAGTCGCTAACCTATAGAGCTGTATTACCAGGTTTCCAGGGATGAATTACATGTACAATTATCGTTAGCTGAAATTAAAGTTTTATTCAAACGCTGCACTAAAACTTCTGACATCTTCTAAAACGTCCAGATTACCTAAACACTGCGTGGATATTGATGTGTGACGTATCCTGCTAGTGAAGTGAAAACAACATCTGTGAATCTGATAGTCTACATAGCATTTATTAGGCGGTCTTCACAAATATACGCGTCAGCTAGTTTAACGTAACATTTAAGCCTAAGTTTGACAGCAGCACATAATTGAACAAGTTGCCTCTGCGAAACCATTCTTTGTTTGCCCTTCAGCGTTCAAAAACTCACCCAGAAGGAAAATTTCCAAAATTGGCCACAGACTGGCGTCCAAATCACTGAATACTTCCGTCACTGAAGTCTCACAGAATGGCCGCACATAATGTTCGATGTAAATCCCACACTTCCTGAAAGATGCCAAACATCATGTGCAGCATGTACTAAAATTGCTTAGAAAAACACTGGAAAAATGTAAAAAAAAAAGCCTGCAATGTATGAGGCGAATTTAAAAAAAAGCGCTACAAAACATTCAATAGTGATGCAATAGTGATGATGTAATTCGTATAGTCGCCATAATTTTACGGCAGATAAATTGGCTCAAGTCGTCGAGTTGAAAAAACCGCAAACCACCCCCGGTTTGTGAAGATATACTCCCTCCATGACCTCGGGGTATTTGACATCTATAATTTTTACACCAGTTGGTCAATGTGATTACCGAGAATTTATTTAGCTGAGAGACACCGCTTATTTTGCGCAACGATGTTTTTGCGAAAAAGGGCTTCAAAAAGCCTCCATAATCCTAGTGTAAGTGGTTAGGGGATAATTGATCAATTTTTCATTTATCAGTTATATTGAGTTCATCCGGCGAACATAACCAACCGTAGCATTTTACCTAGGTGCGTGAGGTGACACTGGTATCCTCCACGCTTCGTTTGGCGTTATGAGTCCGAAGTGATTTGTTTTTAGGTCTAGCGAAGTAAACCTGAACTACTGGGGCTACTATGAATAACTTCAGAAAATACTCACTGTCACGATTTCGTTACGTCTTCGTATTTTCTCACAGTTTGACGTTGGTTTAGTTCAGATATCCTACAAAGATTGGAATCACACAGTCACCTAAAAGTGTGGGAAATCCTTGACAGGGTTGAAGCGCGTATGATGCCACCTAGTTGAAAGAACCCCTGACGGCGGATCAGTCGATGACTGCAACCAGGTCAGTTGCTGACGTCTCCGAGAGGCGACGCCAACCAGCCACACTCCAGATCTATTTAAAACAATATGTCAGGAGCAGCAAACTTGCAATCCGTTACGCCTCAGACGACCTAGAATTTATTCTATTTAACTACCACAAAATGAGTAGTTGACAAAGGAAGTCACGCGATTACGAGTGTTACCATTAAAACACAACCACAATGATTACTCTACCACAACTATCTATGTCCGGTTCGCACTTAGGGTTGTCCAAGAGGGTCTGAATTGTGGTACGGCGTGCATCTACCAAGAAAAATTAAGCCAGCGACGGTTGGTAATGAATTTGCGTTTAGTGTTAAACCGCAGTAATGGTGAAAATAATTAAAAGGTGTGCGGAATATGCGCTTCCATTTTACAGCCTTACCATGATTTCGAAAGAAAGTAAAACAACACTTACCGTTTGAACTCAATTACTGTAGCCACATTCGTAGGGAGAAATTAGGCTGCTTCTAATGCTGCATTCCAGCGGCGTTCACTGACCCACATCGTTATGCCACAGATTATCTCATGTAAGCAATAAACAACTTTGGTTGAAAAATAAGCCGGGGAAAAATATTTGCAGGATGTGAACATAATCGGGTTCTACTAACTTCTTACCTCTGTAAATTGAATTGCAAAAGGAAACAAAAATGAAAATTTCCACTTACAGTGTGATTTTTGTGGGCGTAAAAAATGTGTGAAATTTTCAAGACAAACAAGCCAGCGCTCGGTTTTTGTATCGTGACGTAGAAAATAGAATCACTGAGGATTTTGATAATGATGTTACTTGAAAGTCGGCAGAAACAATGTGTAATCAGTGAAAGAAATATATGGTTCAAAAGCTCACTAGCTCAATTCTGATGTAAATGCACAGAAACTGAATGCTTTCTCATGATGCGTTTTATCTGGCTGAGGTGCGTATAAACACCACGACACAGATGCTCATAATGATCCATTCTACTTAAACAAAGAATTGCAAAATGGCTATACAATGACGATTAACCGGTATTCTCATGTAATCATGTTCTCTTTAACACATTGTGAGCGTCAGCGCAAAACTAGCCGCGTATAAATTGAATTCGAATCATATCTTACTGAGCATCGCCATGTTGCCATATATTCATATATTTATACATATACTTGTATGATTGCACTCATATATTCACATAATACCATATTTATTGGTAAAATATGCGATATACTTTTTTAAAAATCTCACTGACGCAGTAATAAGCAATTTTATATGATTTGTTACAGAGAACGTTGTAACAGGTTGGTGTCACGAGTTGAATATATATCTTGGAATGTAAAGCTTTCGCCTGTCTAGTATCGAGAATATATCTGGTATAGCTATGCGCAGCTTCATGCCACATGAAGAATAGCCCTTGTAGAAACTGGAAGATATTTGTACAAGGATGAACACAGTGTTGTGCTTGGTAAAAAGCATTCAGATAGAAGACCCTGAGTATTCTCAGACAAAGGTTCCCATCGGATGAACTCCCAAAGTGCATATGACGGCTGCGATATTTAGTTTTGAGCAAAACGTTGTCATTTTTTGCTTGTATAAAAGCATGTATTATATATTTTTATAGTGATGTCAAAAGACGGTGAGTGGTGGACCGTTTTGTTGGACGATTGAGAGGTTTAGCCAAAGATATACAGTTGCAAGATTTTCTTATATTTTTCTGCTTTCGCTTATGATTACCGAGAATCAGTCTATTCTTTCTTGTGACTCAAATGGATATTTCAATTGTCTCCTTGCTTGCTTTTATATCTTACAAAGCTATTCACTGAAACTTCAAACAAAGAGCATGCTCTTGGAAAAAGGATTATCCTATACGCATATTTGGAACGTGGATTTTATGGCTGCAAATACGGTTTTGTTTTTAGGATACAGTCATAAAAGCCACAAATAGTGTCAACTACCAGATTGTTCATAACGTTTGTGATCCCAGTGGCAAGTTTAAACAATTGAACTCTGTGCAATTGGTCACAAAGATTTTCACAAATCTGTAACATTTATAAGGCAAAATTTTCAAAAGTCATCGCCATGGTATTGTTGTGACAATTTAAGTTTGCGCTCAAAATACTCACTTCTTTGGGTGAGTTGCAAACAGACAAACTTGTTTGGTATAGTTTTTATGACGATCCCTGGCATAATACTGTGTTTTTCATATTTTATCTGGACACTGACTGAGTCGGGGACTAATTTCTGTGGAATTAAAGCTTTTGAGTAGCCCCCTCTACGATGATTTAGTAATGCTCTAAATAGAAGAGACAATTTTCATTTTCATTTTCAGTCATCATTTCTCCTGCCGGACTTAACCATCTTGGCTACCCGTTAATCTTAAATGGGCAACAGTAAATTTTTCCGTCAATAGATCTGTTGAAAATTCCACTGATGTTTTGACATGATAGCCGTGCAAAAAATTAACAAATAAACGTGATGGAGTATATTTTTTGGGGCGTGAACGCCCTCACAGTAAACTGACAAAGCCAGTTTTTTGTACTCAGAAATCTACGCGCAGCAAAACGTAATTTCCGAAACTCCTTAGCACTTACAGTTTTACTTGTCAACAAATAACGTTTATATTATGTCGCAAAGTCATAAATTCTTCGTGCTGGTGTGACCTACGAAGCGGGCACAAAGGAAGCCTCCAGAATTCTCATCAACCAAGTATAATACATAATTGAGTAATACGGTGGGTTGTTAGTTTAGTTTAAGATATTATTGTAAGCAGAAACACGTTTGGTCTGACCTTAAATAAGCTTCAATCAGACAGACCACAAGATGCCTATCTTATGTCTTGTTTGGAATGACACTCCAAATACTGAACAGTTTTTCTTTAATTTATGAATAAATATTGATGATTATTCAGGGAGATAAACAACTTGCCGACACTCAGGGGCTAGGATTTGTAGAAGATCATCAAGGTTTGTGCAATTTATCATTAAAAATGCTTTTGATAGGCAATATATAGGGATATAATTAGTTTGGATGTGCTGCGTGGGTGTTGATCCAATTCGCGCATTTGTCATCAGTCTTAGAACTCATTAGGACGCACTGTACTTAATTGATAGTATATAGAAGATCGCACAATTCCGCCTGTACTCCAGATGCAATATTTGGGGAATGTTTACAATCATTAAATGACCAAAAACGCAAGCGGTTACGCTGAAAGCACATTTCGGTTTATGAAGGACTGTTTCAAATGGCAAATGTCTACTCAGGTTGGTGAGTAATTGACTTGCGGGTAAATCCGGTATTCATAATCTTTCAAGTCTTATTGCAAAGCTTTAAAAACCTTTGTGAAATAGACTAACTCAAATACCGATTTAGTTTTAACAAGTGATTCACCTGCACCCATAGGGAATCTCCTTTTCGTGACATTCCTTAACAAAATCTGCCGCACAATGGCGGCCTCATATTTTGTTTAGTACAATACTCGAGATATTGCAATATGGATTGAGTTTGCTCAAAATAATTTTGGAAACGAAATTTTTGACAGGCACTTAGGGGCATGTTTCGTGAAAAACAACTTATTTTGCAAGTGCTTTTGTGAATTACTTCCAGCTTAAATCCAAGTAAAAGATAAGACTGACGGAAATTCCTAGTCTATGGGTCGACACAGGGGCGAGACCTGTCGTGGGTCATCAAAGTGTTTTTAAACAACCTTATGATTGATGTCTTGCGTAAAAAATTGTTGAGGTTTCTGGGTGCTTCATGACAATGATGCTGGTTTAATTTTGAACCCCTATGACTTTCGTTCATCCCAGGCCAACCTATAGGTGAGTGACTCCAGGGAATTATCGTTTTGGGTCTCCACTTTCATTGGTTTCTCGCAACAGATTTTTTAAAAACATATAAGTTGGCCTTTGTGTTTGGCTATTTTGAGCACAATATCGTCATTATTTTCCAGGCGATACGTCCCCGATAAGTGCGAACTGTTGTACCCGAATATGGTTTTGCGGAACCAAACGGCTCCACGAAAACTGTTGCGTGTAAAGCTGTGACATTTCCGTCAGATATAACCGAGACAGGAATGTATTCGTTCTAGATTAATCTAAATGAATTTTTAATCTAGTAATGTTCCCCATTTTTCGTGATTGTGCATTGTCACTGCAATCTCACTATGTTACTGTCAAAATTTCAAACTTTTCACTCGGTCTGCCATTTGGATATAGCCTATTCAACTGCGACATTTAAGAAACTTTGGCAGAGCGTTCTCTGTTATCATGTTTATAACCATATGAGCTAGTAAAGTGTTTTCCCGCATCGGTGGTCTGTATTGAGGCTTCTTGGTCAAGAGTACCGTTGGTATTGAAGATAAAATCGATTCAAAAATAAAAATATAAATTTAAGATGACCGCTCAACTCGTGGTTGGAAGAGTTTGATATTCACACTGAACAAAATTTGCGGTATGTGCCTGGGAACTCTTTTCCAATGATGTACCGCAAGTTAAAGTGTTCACGCAGCCACAAATCGCTGTCTGACATCTCAGCTATACGCTAAACGCGCTGCTGATTAACCAACCGAGCTCGCGAAAACCACTCACTTGTTTTAGAGGTAGTAACAAGAATGTTGTGCGTTGATTTATAGACGTATCGATTTTTTCTGTTCACTTGAAATGAGTAAACAGTGAGGAAGGAAAAAGGAAATGAGTATTATCGTGTGCCAACCACTAGGTCTGATGACAGTTTCGTTACGTAATGTTAGGTTGACTGTGTGTGCTGTGCAAGCAAGCGCTAAGCTTGCAGGAAATTCTATGTAGTCGCTCAGAAAACTGTTTGGAGCACTGGAAGTTTTTGGTTGGAATTGATCAGTTTTCACATACTTAGGTGCTTACCATGATTTCACGCAGTATTCAGTGGGACCATATTGGATTTCAGACCTTGGATAATCAAGGCTATTGTAAATTGAATAACGCAGCCTGTTACAAAACTATGAGTACACACATTCCATGAATGAACAACTTTGGCTAACCGGCTGCTGATCTGCTTGCTTAGATTTACAATTGGCCTGCAAACGTTTTATCAGCCGTGCGTGTTTGGATGTGTAGTTCCTGTTTCAGTTGGCAAAATTTAGGCTGTTTTTCTCCAGCTACTAGAAGGGCAAATTATTTCGTTTGATGAGCCTGAAGGCTTCTAAGAATCAAACAAAGGAAATAAAATTTGGCGAATTTTATTCCACTACCGCACCACCAAACTTTGTGGTTTCAGTCGTCAACTCAGACCAAGTTTTGAGTTTCTAGAATGCTTGATGCAGCCAACACTGACAGTACGTCTGATACATCGTCCTCAACAAGATGTCTGTTCAACACCCACTGTAAACGTTCACGCAAAGTCTTCACTACGAACGCGGAAAAGCATTGCGTCTACAGTTTTTCCATGAAGAATAACCGGAAGTCTTATAAAACTCTAGTAAATGTTCCTAAAACCATTCAGTAGAAAACTTTAAAAGCTGTAATCCTGTGTTAGAATTAACAGTGCAGACGTGAAAATCTTATATAAGGTCTTATGTTTGAGGCTACAAAAATTGACCGCTGGACAAGCTATTGCTCATCATGTCTGGCGTTTCAAGCTTAGACGACCTTCGGTGAACGCATATAGCTTTGGAATAAATGAACGAGATGTCGTCTATTCTATCCGGCCGGTTACGTCTGGCAAAAATACACCTCAAGTGTGACAGCTAAATAACTTAATCGAAGCGATGGCTATCAGAAAAGCATACAGTTTGAATATTTTTGTAGACTGATGGCGCTGTGACTAGAATTCATCTCGAAAAGTACACATTTATTGTTGCTTCTTTTTCGCGTAATTGTCTTTGCAATGAATCATTCTACTAGTTGTAAGCATCACCAGGAGAAACAGGTGTAAAACGGAGTTTTCTGTTGACCCAAAAGATGCGAAGTTTCTAGGTAAGTGTTGTTTGTTTAAACAAAATAATGCTTTCCCGCATGACAAAGAATTTTGTTCCCAATCGAGTGGAGAAAAATCAAGTAAAGCGTTCTCCCAAATTCCATTTAGCGGATAATTTTAACAGTGAGTCATTCCGCAAAAAAACGTTTTTGTACAGAAGGTTTTCCTAAACGCGCTGCCACGCAACTGATATGGCGAATAAGCTTTCGTCTGCATAAAATTACCCACGGCGGCGGAAATACGATAGCATCAGTTATCCGGTTTTTACAGTTATAGCGCTTCTAGAAGAATTTTGTTAAATACCTAACGTGCAGTGTTTAAACAAAGTTTAGCGATACATCGGTCGTTTTTCAATAAACATGGAAATGTTGGGAGTTTCTAGCCTTTCACTCCATCTCCAAAATCCCGGCGAGCCAAAAAGGCAGCTTTGCAATGCTGGCAATTCAGTTGTAGTCATCCAGAAAACGTATTTGGCTATGCGATTTGGCACTAACCAACTAACTTACTAACAAGGCGCATACTCTGTGGACTATTTTAGATGACCACGTTTTAGGAGATCCGTAATTTTACTATCATATTGTGGACTACCTGAATATAATTACACATGCTGCATGTTTGGTTAGGTCACTGACATGGCTGCAGGACCACGAGGATAAGGAACGGTTTGCATATAAGCGTGCCGCGTGACCTGTAATTACGACGGATTTCGCTATTTTATTCACTCTTTTAGAAAACTCCTTTAGAAACCACAGAAGTGCTCGATTTTAACCCATTTCGTTTTGTGAGCCGACCAGATTAGTGGAAACGCAACGTGCGATGTGCTGTTGTTACATTTGTTTGACTGACGAAGAAGAGCCTTGGTGGGAGGAATCGTGAAATTTGTACACACTATTAGGTTGTGATTTGTACCCAATAACGGGTAACAACATTGCAAATCCAAATTCTCCAAAGTAAAAAGAAATAAATGCACTTTCGTAACATTTATTGTTTGGTTATGTTGATTTGGTTAAGGTATTATACGTTTAATTTATTACTATAATTTATTTTACGTTTAATTTTAGTTGGAATAACCGAAGGTTAGTGGAAAAACTAAAAAATGTAGCTTGATTTTGCAAGTTTAACTTTACTCAAAATTGAGTTGCTTTACCACTTTTACTGAAAATGTCTGCGTATAATTTGTTTCTTTAAAAGGGTTTACATGTTCAAAGTGACATATGATTTCCAATAAAATGATGTTTCTGTGTTATTTGAAAGAACAACTTGCATCGATAGGCTATTCCCACCAAAACAGTGACTTACCGCGTGGTGACCGCAAAAACAAAAAAGATCTGAGTGTGTTTGCAAGACCACACTGAAAAGTATGAAACTTTCAAGCTAAAACTTGGAATATGAAAGATGGACCCACACTGAAAGCCTTAAGACAAGCAATCCTTAAAGAAAGGAAGCACATTTCTTTGTTTGGCGTTAAGAAGGAGAATCGGAACTGATATGTAAACGTAGTTAAATTCTATTTAGACGAAAATAAATATTTGTAACTAATTGTCACGCCCATCTCTGGGAAGCAGTTGCTGTGCCCGGATAGCAAAACCCGAAAACGATGTTTTCGGTAGATGGGCAAATGAACCTCTGCTGAGTTTTCATCATCCTTGTAATTTGCACAATGGTGCATGATGCGGCGTTTACAAACTTTTGAGACCCAAGTTTGTCCGCAAAAGCATGTTTTGATAGCACAAATGTCGCCGTTTGTATGATGTTAACTAACGTGGTTTTGCTAGGGCGCAGTCATGTTTGAATTCTGCCAAACGGTGTCCAATAAACATGCCTTTAAAATTTGCATCAAATAAACTGAAGAAATACTGTACTGTGGGGGATAATAAAAAAAATGTTTAAAAGTAGAAAAGGTGTTTCTGTAATGACATATGAACCGCAAGTTTGCGTGAGTGAAAGTTTTACTGTTAGGTTTGGCGTTGTTGAGCAGTTACTTCGCGTTTATATATTCAGACCAGTGTACGGCATGTATGTGCATGCTGACCAGTGAAAGATATATAACAACAGGTTACTGACCGAAAGTTGGTGACAAATGGTTCCCATGCTGGTCGGCCAGCAATGAATTATTTGCCAGCATCCAGTAACTATTAAGTAAAAAGGCACAGACTTGGTGAACCAAGCGATATTATTTTCGTTTTTTATGCAACATCTTGGCCTTGTCCAATTATAACTTAATTAGTGCTGTCTTTTCCCAGTGACCAAGACAGACGGTGAGTTCTATCACAGCTGCAGATTTTAAAACTATTCACAATAGTATGAAATGGCAATTTTGTCGGAAAAATTGCTGATGCATTTTGAGTCGCATTTACCCTTGCAGGTGATCCTCAGTAATAAGATACGTTTAACCGCGCACGAGGATACAGCTATTGTTCACGAGCGAACAGCTTCCGTTCTGAGACAAAGTGGCCATGGATTTGGAGGCATGGTTGCATTGTCGGTTGGTGTTACCGGTTCACAGCGACACTTCATAATGACAGTTGTGGTAAATCCGCTTGCGTTCCAACAAGCTCGAGTTTTTGAGTAATCATCATACATTTACTTCATCTAAAACGCAGTTGCTATATTGCTGAAGCTTTTGCAAGGGCTGAGCCGTTTTGGGAGTCCTGAAATGTGACTAGTGAATTTTTTAAATGAACATTTAGCTATATTGCGACAAATATTCTCATTTGCATATTAATTTGGTTTTCACGGAATACAGCTGAGCCTCTTGTTTATGCTATCTAGTTACAGTGTTTTTCAGTTCCAGAGGAATTTCACTGTTGGTGTGAACGCAGCCCATATGTTCAGTGCTTGTTGTCATTCGACGTACATTGTACCACAACGTCTTCCCGGACGTCATTAGGCCACCAGTAATTTTTAACAGAACACCACATCTGCCGCTGTTAAGACAGTTTGAAAAAAATTGGTAGTGGCCTGCCATCTCGAAGAATCATGCCCAATTAATGCATAGTGGGCTTTCAGATGACAAAATTGTTTTTTATAACCCATAAATAAGGCCAATAAATGGGAGTGTACAATGAACAGTAAACTAGTCTTGGATACTAGTGAAGTAGATTGCAGCTTCGCGTGCGGAGCTGTTTATTGCAAAACACGAAGCAAATCCCTGAGACCCACAAAGCTTTTGAGAGAATAAATATTTTTTCATACTATGAGGCTCTTCTTGACTTCGTTCGAATGATTACTGTGAATAAACAAACACTGTCTATGTGCGCAATAATTTTGAAACCAGCCTTCCATCAGATGCAATTGCGGCGCTTCAAGCTACGTCGAGCGGTTGTGTTGGTAGCATATTGCGTTACAGTGACACGCTGAATAACACAAACAATCGCCGAGCCAACGTGTATAACAAATCAGCCGTTTTTTGAAACATTTTGTGATTAAAATCATAGCTTTTACCACATAATAGTTGTAAATCTGATGCAAAGCTAGACATAGAGGGATGAGAGCTAACCAGCAAAGTCATCCGGAGAAAAACAGCCTACATCTACTTAAATAGAAGGATCTTAGTGAACATGCATTTTATTAGGGCAAATAAACTTGCTATAAAAAGCAAGCACACCGTGTTACCATAAGATTAACTCTTGAGACGAAAAACGGACGTGTTTTAGCAGGCCGTACTCAAGGTGCACGTAACATTTTATCAATGAAACGTCAGGTAGGGATTCAATACCCCATACTGGTGTAAAAACAACGTGTTTCATTCTCTGCGTATTTTAGGCACTTCAAGTAAGTTCTCACTATTTTCCGGAACGATGAAACAGTTTGTGAGTCACTTTGGGGCGAACATCTTTAAAAATTTCAGCAAATTTGCTTCACAGG
>SJOL01002520.1:107223-135839 GCA_004794785.1 Opisthorchis felineus
TACAAATGTCAATAAAACAAAATTTGCAAAAATAATGACATCTAGCTTCCAAAGAATAAAGTCTGTTGAAGTAATTTTCTACGTTTTCTAAAACTATAATTACTTTGGTGGAACAAACTTTCTTCATAGATACAAAACATTAAGCGTAGCTTGCGAAGTGAACGACACATCTACGTTTGTTAATAGAGCAGCATTTGGGAACAAAAAAGTAATAGTTTAAAAACAATAAATTACTTGAAAAACGATGGCGGTTTTCGATATATTTCTCTACATTTGTCTTTGTCCCCTTCTTAATTGCTGTGGTCAGCCGTAAAATGCATATAAATCCAGCTTGTCAACCAAATCCCGTTGTATAACACAACCATTTGTGTTTCTCCACACAACAGTTCCTCTGGATCAGCGTAAGTTGTATATAAGAACACGAAATAAGTAAATGTCTTAAGTCTGACAAAAATAACGTTACTAGCATGGTTTGACCGTATAAAAATAACTTTCAAGAAATATGAGTAGAACTAAATCGTGTCACGGTCTTCAGAAGCATAATGGTTGAAATATTATGGGACACACAGAGGCTGAGCTATCCGATTATCATAAAATTAAAATAAGAAAAGTTCAATTTTTGCATTTTATTTTAAAAATTATTTTGATTTACATCCATCAGACAGCAGTATTGCTATGCTTAGAATAATGTACTTGGTTTTGTGAACGGCTGTTCTTCGGATCAGTTCACCGTAGCCATGTATCTATTCTCAAACTTTAACGGGTTTCCACAAACAACGAACTTTTCTTCCGAATAAAATTGCTCCACAGCTCCTCCAGAATCATAAAAATAATGCTCGCTTTTTCGAAATTAGAACTGGCTTTTTTGGTGGCTTTAACTAACCTTATTTTTTTAACCCAATGCATTTTCTTGAAGTGACAGAAAATGACCTCCGTAAGACATTTTAATATAATCGTCATGTTATCCTGGTTGTGCGGATAGGCAAACAGTAGGCTGGATTCACATCACTCTCATTTGAGCGGTTCTCTTATCTTTATAATGATATTGTTTCGGTGATTTAGATCGAGAAAAGCATGCACTTACTCGAAGTTTTGCACCTAATTGTGCTAAGTAGCAGGACGTACATTTGGTCATAACGATGTTTGCCACCCGGACATCTGACATACAGATCACATTTTTGTGAAAAGTCCACCAGTGATTTAAACTGCCACTCAGCGGCTGGCCTTGTTGATCAGTCCGGTGGTTGCTCGTTAAGAATTTCTGCGGAGAGAGCAAAACGGAGACTTGAAAAGGAGGACCCCTTTTTGAAGCATTTGGGCGGCTGCGTTCGTATGAGGTGGTCAAAGGTATGGAAGGTAATTTGATCCATTAAGGCGAAACACTTAGTGCACTGCGTGCACTGCTTTCGACTATAAACTCAGCAGACTGATTGCACCAGTAAGGAAGAGAGTCAGCAAATACCACCGGTTATTACTTTGAATAAATGTAAACTCTATTTCATGAAGAAATCGAGAGCTCTGTGCTGAATATCTAAACAATGAATGATTTAAACTAGTAATACTCACCTTTTAATATTCAGTGCTTGCAAGTTAGAGCTTTCAATCAAAGATTTCATTCTACCCGCTTAAACCGAAAACCGTGTAGCATTATTGAGTATTCAACATCACAATGAAATTTCTCGCAAGGCTTTTTATTATATTTTCAAGTGCAAACGCTTATTTGTGCCATTTTAACTGAGCGCAATCAACCACTGAATAGTTTTACCTAAAAAAACTATAAAAAATCATGGATGCAACTGCAGTTATTTTATTCAAATAGAGTTTACATTTGAATCCAGGCCCCTGTTGTATCACAGCCGGATAACTTGACAATAGGACGGGTAACAACAAACGAGGAAAAACAGATCTAGGGAAATCCCATGGGATTGGGGACAAAATTAAAAACGTGTGCAAATTAATCAAGTGGGCACTAGGGTAGATCACCTGAGTGTGTGCGTCTGGACGTGAGAAAAGCCAATGTTGACTTGAGGTGATTGCGTAAACAGCTTTTGTCTATCAAAACAAGTACATGAAAATTATTCATTCGAAAAAACTCACGTTAAATCAACATGCTTTTCAGCGCAAATTCAGACGATGAGTAAGTTTCACCTTCAGGAGGATTTGGTTATCATTTGTTCAAAAATGCCTACCTGCCAAATCGATTGGCGATTAACTTGGCTAGTTTCTTTCCTGTCCAATATTGTTCCGCACATTTGTCGTTGCCAATACACGGGTGCACTTCTGTAAACCAGTTTGCTTTATTTAAATTTTGATAGAAACCGACTGGAAGATTGGTAAGCAGCCAAATAAATTCTGACAACGCGTACTTTCCCGATGCTACAAACTTTCTCAATTCAAACATTGTGTTCGTGTGATGAGCAAAACCATTACTAGACTTCTGGCTTGTTTAGTGATGGCTTGCGACATCAAATTAAGGTCAACCAAAACCATGTCAAAAACTAATGGTTCTGGATGACTGCCTATGACGGACTGAACGCCCACAAAAGGCTCGATCGACTGTACTAAAAGAAATGCCTTGCTAGTTTGAGAAAAAAAAGTCAAGTACATGTGAATTCAAAGGTATTTTAAATTGCATAAATTCCTGAGTGACAAATAAGGAAAAATTAAATTAATAAATATTAATATTGATGTAATATATTATAGTATTATATTATATATTATATATAGCATATATATTATTAATATAGCATAATAGTGATATAATAATATTAATAATAAATAAGCATGAAATTGGAATCAAGGTTGAAAAAGAGGAGATTATCCTAAAAAACCGGATATGAATATCTATGCTGGAAATCGTAGGCCACAGTACTGAATGACACAGCCAGGTTTGTTGGCTTAGTCCGATTTACGGCACAAGGAAACTTCTGCAGAACCACATTTACAGCTAACACTTGACTGTGTTGGTACTTGTAAACTTAGCCATCAACTCAAATGGCTAGAAAAGATTAAGGGAAAATGATCAATAAATATACCAGCCGGTGCGTTTTGTCACACTAAGAGGGTTATTCAACTGTAGTAAATCTGCCGATAGCGCGTGTTTATTCAAAAATAAGTAACTGATAGCAATTTCCCCATATCATGCTTCATTAGCGCTTCCAGCTTTATGGAGAACACTAGAGCAAATGGAAAATTGATATGATGCTGTGGGGTGCAATACACGAGGAGTCTGTATAAAGCTCAAGGTATCGCAAGCAACATCTACAAAACATTGGAGCATCAGTGGATGCTTTGGAATATAAACTATTCTTTAAAATTGAGCAAGAGACATTCGTTCGCAATATGCACTCAGTTGCGCAACAACTTGGTTTACAGAAGGCGATTCATTCGAAATTCCGGCCAAATTCCTCATTTACAAAATTGTGCAACAAAATACGCTGCAAAAACGCTGCCTTATGTTTTATTCGGTATGATTTTAGGTACATGGCAGTGTACTTATTTGAATAAACACTACTCATAAGATATAGGTTACTGAGTACTCTCCAGAGAGTTTTCAGCAACCGTACGAATTGTGTTCCTTCACTTACAAATTCAGGGCACAAACATTTACTAATTCTCCTCGCCTATTACTACAGAAATACTGAGCCTTATTCACTCATTTGTTTAATGATGGCCGTGGGTTCAGCTGACACTGAATTCGAATTATTGTGCCACTTAAAACAACTGAACCTTCAACTAACCCTGGCTGCTTGGACAAAACAACCCACATCAAAATATCTAATGAAGTCTACAAATAGAGCCGTCAGATGTAATAGAAGTACAATAATATATAAATACAGCAATGTATATTTATATACAATTAAATAATATGGTAAAATGTATGTACAAGAAACCATCAATTTTGTGCTATTGGACTGATGTAACCATGAATTAGAAGGAAAGGTATGAATGATTTTTGGAAACTCAGAAAGCTGCCAGAAGAGAACATTCTGGCAAACCAAGTTTTTCCCAGTCTACTTAGCATGTATGCAGTGTCAACACACACTATTGAGGCGAGATAGCAGAAGTAATAAGAGCGCGAATTTACTGATCGGAAAGTCCTTGGTTGGAACCCGACCTCTGCATCTCGACTTCCCTGTCTAGGCTTGGGCAACCTGGCAGTATCCCAACCCTCGTGCTGTCTTCGGGCGGCATGGCAATTAGGCATTGGAATGGTGTTACAACTGAACGAGACAAACTTCTAAGGACTTTCTGTTTCGTCTAGCGATTTAACCAGTCTCAGAGAATGATGGCCGATGATGTGCTAGCAGGTAGATGATCTTTTTGAACACCTCCTGTTGGTGCGAGCAAGGAAAACGTACATAAATTCCTCTTATTCTAGGCGCAACTCTTAAGTCGGTATAGTCAATGAACCTCAAGAGAGTTGTTCGCGGAAATCGACGGAATATTGCCATTTTTGTGGCCTAATGAAGAGCAATATACTTTACTTCAACATTTTACTAAACAACACGGGATCATTTTTTGTACTATAGTTGCAGCCATCGTACCACCAAATGTAGCACCGTTAAAATAAAGGTAGGTCATTCACAAGCAAGCGCAAGTGAGCATATTTTGTTTAATAAAACTGGACAGGGACAGAAATTCTCAAGCTGCTGCAATACACGGCAATTTCTTATGTCGTTTAGTATCCTTCCCCGCAGTTTGTCAAGGTGATGACTAACTATTTATTTAAGGGTGCTCGATGCCAATTAAACAATTGAACATTGACTGCGTTTATTATGAAGGAAATATGGCTCAATCCCCGTATCTGTAGTTCAGCCACGAATAATGTTGTCCGAAATAGTCGCATTACATGTGGAACGTGATCAGTTTTGGCCGCCAGCTGAAGTGTAACGGAGCGGTGGATGCACTTAAAGACAGATGACAAGCAATCTTAAAGAATAGGGGTTTGGTGTGGCAAACATATGCAGGCCTCTGTAGTAGTATGTGCCGCTTTGTCTCACATCTGTTGGTTTGTGGTTTTACACGGAATAGAGTTTGTTAACAGCAATCACGCAAATATTTTCAATGAACTATAAGTAACAATTCGCGTTTTGATTTTCTCTAAAAATTATGAATGTGCCGATGGTAAGGTAAAACTGAAGAGCACTACTGACTGTAGGCTGTTTAGTCGAATGTTCAAAGATTCTCTCCCAGGATGTCCATGAATTCAGAAGATTATCAAAGCCATGACGGCTAGCAAAACGTTTGTTTGCCAAATGATCTGCCTGTTGCAGATTTTGTATGCCGTATGTTAACATCGAAAGTCATTTTGCCGTTGCCACCTCACTGAAGAGAATTTGCGTTAGGTTTTCCAGTAGCAGAGTGTGCCCGTGTATTGGAATCACAATGGTGTGTTACCAAGGGTTTCCTCATTTCGTCATATATCCCTGGTCGCCCGATGAAGCATACAGGTACAAAATTAAATTTTAAGGTGTGTGTACCAATAAACGCGTTCACACATACGAGGATGCCTATCAATATATTTGAGTCGGATAATATAGATTCAGGCTACCTCATAGACAGCTCTCAGGTCACAGTCTATTAATTCACATTCAGTTTAGATGTTGAGAAATCATGATGCGCTTACTAAACTCCATCAACCGCATTTTAATTTAATACGCTTAACTGTTTAGCTAACATATAAGTGAACTTTATCGCGAAATTACCGCCCTACTTGAACTACTCGGGTTTATTTTGCTAAAAATTCTTAGACGGCCACAATCTTGTCCAGTTGCTCAAAGTGAAAAAAACCTGTTGTTTCTATTCCCACCAAAAGAAGCTTTTCCAGCGCGCTAGGAAGATTTTTTCTGTGTGTAATAAGTGTGATAATAACTAACTATCTCAACTTACTTATATGCTAATGATACGAAGGATATCATCAATTGGGTGAGTGATCATTTTACAACCAACTTCACTTTGTCTCAATTTTACAACTATTTTAATGTTTAGGAGTTCCGGGTAAAAATCAGCTCGAAGAGTGTTGAAAAGATTAGGCACCATGTGGTGTATAATATGGAATTTTTTATATCATAAAGTCGAAACACAGGAAACCCAGTAGAGTTGAAGAAACTAGAACGCGATTCAGCCATTGCACTCCACGCATTTCAGTCAAACTATCAAATCAGTTTCGATGGTACACGTGTAATACAGTCAGGATTCAAGTCACATGTGGAATGGACGTGCGCTAAAGTCCTCGAGATCAGCACACAGCCGAACTCCATCAACCGGACTGATGGCGCCAGCATCCCGTCTATCTGGATTGGACTTACTGTACACCTTAGCAGGCATAGTAACCAGATGTCAAGCAGGGACCTCAACAATCACGCATCACAGCCTGCACAACAACAAACGGAAGCAATCCTAATCAGGGTATACGCACACACACCCACGTACGCTGGCTCAATCTGACTGTCAACTGACCAGAGGGATGCACCAATCAGAAGACACGGTAGTGGACCCAAATGTCGCTGCATTTGACTCGTATTCAATTGATTTCAGAAATCCTTGATAAAAGTCGCCCGCGGCAACCGAAACGTCGGATTACAACAACCTATTCCACTACGCTGTGTTTTGACTTTATTAAATGAAAAATTCCACATTTTAATGTTTCTTAAATCACTGTAACCTCCACACTTTCGACCGATAAATACATACACTGGTTTGGATTCCCATCCGTCTTACGCGCGAGTTAATACGGCGGCGTGAAAGCGGAGTATTCAATAAATCAGCATTTATTACCTGTGTTGATGCAAGTAATGTGGTCTCACTTACCCGAATTGTAACCCGAAAAATCAGACATGCGCATATGTCCACCTGTAACGTTCTACTAAATTTTCGTATGGTTTTGTGGCTCAACTAAAAATTCCAATTTAATTTTCGTCCAGATCTACAAGACGCTTTCTATCAGACTGACCGGCGGTCAGGCGAAAAACTAGTCAAATCGAGATTTGTTGTAATTAAACGTTTTTGGTTGCTCGGCTTAGCATCAAAATGTATGTATATTAATATGTCTATTGAATTTGTCTAGTGACGGCTGCGAGTAGTGCAGTAACTAAGCTGAGTCTTCCGATCAGAACTAACATGACCAAACGGTTCAACTCAGCAATTTGTATAATTTTTATTCACTTTTATTATGTGTGAACAAATGGACAATAGCAGGCAATTTGGAACCTGAATCTTGGTTTTGATATCTTCAACGACTGTGCTACGTGGCTTTCAAGCAGACATTGCAATACAATGAATTAACTATTTCTAATACCAAAGAGGACGGCTTTCGTTTTTATGTTGGATTAGAATCACTGATGAACGCAGCCGAATTGGGCGCATAACCATTAAGTAGTCACCCGCTGCTACACAGTATTACACCATATTTGCTCTTTTAAAATGACAGATTTCAAGGAACGAAATGGGGATTTTTTTGATGTTTTATTAGGTGATCAAGGGGCGGGTTTCGGGGGGTTAATTTGTGGTTTCAACGTTTGCACAAGTTGGGAGAAAATGAATATGAACTAAATAATCATAACTTGAAGCATTTCGTGTCAGATTTCATGAAAGTGTACAGTGACAAGTACCAAGAGATGGTCAACATTATGGGCTTTTTCTACAATAAATGTGGTTTTTCACGATAAGCTAAAACAATAAGACTTAAGGGCGTTATACTAAATAATAATAGTATTCAAAAATCATATAATGATTCCCCTAATAACCTGCCACCTGCGGGTGAAGCAGTGTGGAGTTGGCCACATTGTGCAAACATAGAGACGTCTATGAGATCCCGTTCATGTTATCAAAATGGGGCCGCGAACTCTAATCATACCTATGAAAAGCATTCAGTTAGATTTTAAACCAAAAACCTGACCTTTCATTTCGCTTTAAAACGTGATCCCATTTTTCCTCTCTGAAGTGGAAAAACCAAAGCCGGGTACGTAACACACCCGTAATTGTTTATTAAATCTTCAAAGTTGTGCACCTCATTTTTCCACAGCGCCGTCCGTTTATCTGCAAAGCTTTTTGCAAATAATCTTGTAATGCGTTGCACTTACGAGAGACTAAACTAAGGCGGAACTATTGAGTATACTTCTTTGGCACACGTGACAGGTTATCAAGCGTCAGTTTATACTCTGATAAATAATTTGGACATGAATTTATCAGAATAATACGCACGGCATGTATATTTTTTTCATTTTATTTAACACCAAACCACTGCGTTCATTTGTGCGTACGACTTGTCCCAATGGCCTGTAGAAAGTTATATAGCGAACCAAGTCCAAATGTTATTGTTTCTTCAGCGACTGAACCCTCTCTGGCAAGCACACTGGCTGCAGTGATGGCCAAACAAATGGGTACACGGGCTACATTGTAACGGATACCAATAGTTCGAGCATCTGAGTAAGATCACTGGGTTAAAACGGTTGAAGCATTTACATGCGTTTAAAAACTCTACCCAAAAGCGCTCTAGTCCATCACAAGAGATCGGAAAGATTGGCAGAAGGTTCTCGGTGACATTGCAAGGTAAAATTGAAATCCTAAAGGCAAGATGGATGCTGTGGGATCTTTGCAATTTCGTTGCTGATGACTTCGTAGTCTTGCTTGCGTGCGGTGAAATCTCTTCAGGATAGTTCAAATGTGTTCAAAGGTGCAGGGTATATTAATCGTAATAGTTTTCTTTAACGCAACAAAATTCCGCAGCAATAAATCCCACATTTCACCATTTTTCAATCCTCACTAAGGCTTCCTTCCATTTGGTCTGTACATCACTCATGTGCCAGCTTGTAGTACCAGTTTACTGCTGTCAACGACGTTGATTGTGACGAACGTACCTGGTGTGCATGACCAAACAAATAATGTTGACTTTGATAACCAGGCTTAAAGAAGTTTCGGGCCACACTTTGTTCGGATCTTGTCATTCAAATTAGAGACCATGCTGAGCCGTGCATGGAACGTTTAGGATGATGTAGTTCGATTACTGGGGTGCCATGCGCAACTTTTTCGAGAGGTTTTACAGTCAGTTGATTTCGGGACGAATGCAGCATTACTTAAGCCCGCTATCACGTCCCCTCTTGGGCGTGGCCTCAGTCGACAATTAGATGCATACGGCTTGAGCTAGAGGTTTTCGTTCTCGGCGCGTGTACTGCCGGTTGAGTGTATACTTTGGCTGGGATATTATCCTGTCACTGAGGTGGCGTTGTTAGGATTTCTGGCCACTGTGTTCACTAAGGTGTGCAGTTAGTTCAAGCCAGTTAGACAAGATTCGCGTTCCATCAGTACGTTTGACTCTGTTCAGCTGTGTTGGCCTCCAGTGCTCCAGTGCCCGTCCGCTTCACGTGTGACTTGAATGCTGACTGGCATGTAAGTGCGTCATCAGAGTTGATTCGATGGTTTCCTTCAAGTCCGGGCAATGTAATTGCCGATTTGCATGCACGTTCTTGAGCCCAACTGGAATCTCTTGAGCAATACGCGCAGATCCTTTGTGCTCCGTGATACGCACATTAAGTCGCCTGGTTGCGTGGCCTGTGTGTGTACCCGGGAGAATATGGCAGAAGGAGTTTGTGGCAGGTTTTCGTTCAGTAGGGCCCTTGATTCTTAAGGGGTATCGTTGTTATGAGCTAGGATAGCTGGCCTAATTCTTCATTGACCCAGCAAGGTGACAAGTTGATTCATTAACTCTAAGAAAGATCAGAAAGACATACCACAGTGAATAAAAAACTCCAGATACACTACCAAGCTTTCACGGTCTGAAACAACAGCGACAACAAAATGTAGTTTCATTCCGAAAAACCTCTGCCATAGTATTTGGTGGAACTTATTTCCGCTTGTTTCAAGTACGTGTGTTAGTGTCCGGTTGGTCAAGTCAATGAGTTATTTATTTGTTTGTTTATTTCTTGTTCTCTATGATGCTCTCTTTACAAGACTTTCAGTTGGAAAGAACTGTTAACATGTATAGGTTGCTTGCACTCAAATAGGCTATCATTTGTTCGGAAAATGCTAAACAAAATTTTAGTCTCTTTTGAGTATGTCGCTGGCCTAAAAGAGATTTACAAATGATCTGAAGTGCATGAGACGAGACAGCCCAGGTACAAAATTGCTCAAAATATGCCCAAACTGTGGTAGGATTCATTCCGTCAGACACTACAATAACGATATTATGAGCACTTAAATGTATGACTTTTCTTTGGTTTCAGGAGAATCTAAAGGTGAGAATCTGTAACTTAGTTTCAAAAAATATTGATTTGGTTTCTACCAAAAGTTCATCAAAACAAAATATACATTATCTAGCTATTTTAACCTGAACTTTGAAGGTCCCATGGTCCCAGGTGATTGTTTGGAGATATTATCAAGCCTATCACTTGTTCCACGGAAAGTACTGCCTGCATCTTAGAACCAACAATCTGATATAATATTTAGTTTTATGCCGTCCGGTTCTTTCCAAAATAATGGTATCTGCTGGAGCCTATTTCTGGAACACCCTCATATCCACCAAGACGTGCAATATACAATTTTATAATCGGGCATTTAAACGCGTCCTTAACTTTACGCGTCCAGTCTATGTGGGTATTCACTGCGTTTTCTGCACAGCGAGAGCTCACGAAGAAAAAAAGCACCTTTGCCATCTTAGTTACTGACTTCCCATGAAAAATTTCTAATATAAATGATGTCCGCTTTGAAAACAAGGGTTATACAAGTTTTTGGCATCAGCGGATGTACGTACAATCACAATATGGATGGGTGATACCATTTTTTAAAAGATAACTTAAACGAAGGTGTTGGTGGCTTGCCGCAAAGAAGAAATTGTGTCCCCTCAAAAGTTGCGTCCTATTACACTGGTTGTAGCCGTTCGTTTGTGCGTGATGATCGTCCCAAGCTTTAAGGAAGAGGTCTCAGCCCCTTTTACAACCCCATCATTTCGTGACTGGTTCCGTTCAAAATGTTAACAGATCCACTTATTTAAATCCATGGCAGTAGCTCAAATTCACAAGACTTAATTGGTGTTCGGGCCCTGTAATTCCCGATCAAGTTTGCCTATCAGCGAGGCAATCAGTTTGAGTTTGAATAATTTATTGAGGCAACGGAACCACATATTGATTGTCGCGCACTCATCTTAGTCTTACTTTCTTCCGAGTCCTCTGCCGTGGTTAATGATGGGTGATAGGAAGGACTAAAAAGAGACAAACCGCATTTTCCGAGACGTGGTTGCTATTCCACAGCTGCTCTGTTTGACTCATTTGGTACTGTTAGATAGTATGCAACAAACACACGCGGCTTGGATCTGCAAAACCAGGTTCCGGATGAATGCAAGCTAAAGCTACCCTACTAAATGAAATTATGGAAAATTGAGACTTTTATAAGAAAACATTCAAGGGTGAAGAAGTATGTTGAGCAATATTCACCGTTAGGAGGATCATGATGTGGATAATTTTCCTAAAATAGCGCAATATTGCATGTCAACAGCGGACAAGGGAAATGGGTGTGCAATTTCTGCAACCTCAAGCAAAAAAAATAATTCTCGGTAATTCTTGGTTGTTGGTTTAGTTCTTCGCAAGTGCTATTTATTAGCCATTCAACTTCTTTTAGTGAAAAGCCAGTTTCTGCAAAAGTCTTTTCTAATTGATTATACATACCAGTAGAAGGTGTGAGATGGTTACAAGATGTTGCAGTGAGGCTCTTTATTCCCCAAACCTGGTTAAGGCGTTTAGGATACAAACAAACTTAGGTAACAAAGAGCACGTCGATTTAAAAATTACGATGGATTTTACAGCTGTCTTGGGAAGTAAGTGGATTTGTTTTGCGAAGGATATCTTCATTCTAGAGTTAACAAAAATATTTGCCTGCTATTCGCGTATACATTGTGCTTCAAAAATTACCTCACTTAAATTCGAAGTAGAATACTTTAGTAGCGCATGTTGTGTCATATTCTTGCCATAAAAAGTTGACAATCTGTGTCAGATGTCCAAATAACTCGATAAACTTTTGGATTCGTGGCAATTTAATAAAAGTTGTAGCTGGTGAAAGCTGCATGGCGCCACCAAATCCTCGGGTAAACTATGAGGTTTTGTTTATCTTAACCGTGCTTCTCTTTTAGGTACAGAGATTCTGGTGTTCCAGTCCAAAAGACAGGTTGACCTACTCCTTCCCTTGCATTTCAATGTGAAATAACTTTTGTCTTGCATTCAATTTTCTCTTCTTACGTTTACAGGTGGTTTTTCCCCTCTACCTTTTGACGTCCGGAAGCTGAGAATAGTTTAACAAATTTTACCAAAGATAAATTTAGCTTCCATAGAAAGATATACGGAATTATACTTCTAGAAAGACAAAAAGAGCCGCAAAATAGGACACTAAAATCCAAACACTAAGGAAACTGTTCGGGCATCCAATAAATCAGTGGAAATCAACGGCATTCTAAGGAAACCCAAATGCACCGGGGTTTATGCATAGCCTTACAAAACGTATGTAAGTCAGATATGGTTGTTACGTTATTACATTAATAAGTTATTACTCAAGGGCAGTTCTCAATCCACGGCAGAAGATTGAGCAAGTACATGTGAAAATGGTAACTATTCAACCATTTGTCTCAAAACAATACCAGTAGGGAATTTCCTCTTCACAAGGGTTCGCGATAATGCAAAGTAAGGTTGAACATAGCGACTTGGGTCCAAAGTAGCCCAAAAGCATATGTGGCAGTGAGAAAAAGTACCTGCCTGTGCGGCCTCCTTTAATTGCATGTAATGTAAAACTGAAGGTACACGATCGTTATAATTCCGACTGCAGAGCACATTTAACTTGATTCAGTCATTTCCGCCAACCAGCAGCCAACTGTAATTACCGGTCTTTCTATTTACATTAGATATTTCGTTCATAACATTGACTTGTTATTGTGAATGTTTAAACAGTCTTACGGCACAATTAAAGCACAGATTTGCTTCTGATTATTTTCAAAAGTTGCTTGGCTCCCCGCACAGAATAACAACGAAACTAAACGAAATAAACAAATAAGTGAATCTGTTTGGTTGATAGATTTATAAGTTGCACATCTGAAGTTAGGATTTGTCCAGTGCCAGTGTTTAGTTACTTAACTTTAGCCGTAGTTTCAGTCAACGAAAGTGGCTAGTGAGAAAACCGCCAGTGTGATTGCAGAGCGGCATCCATTGGCATTCACAAACTCTCCGCGTTGCCTATATCCCGCTAAAGGGAACGACGTTCACCACTGACGCTTGGAGAAAACCGGCCACTTACGTCCTACTGCCAGCATTTCGGAACACCATAAGTCAGGGAGACTCAACGTCTTGTACGTCAACACAAAACATGAGTTTTATCTGCTTGCCCAACTAATATTCGGTATTCTTTTGATCATGAGCTATTCCTTAACTTGGGTAAGCATCGTCATTCAAATGAAAGGAACTGACAGTAAAGAACTTATTAGAACCCACTGGACATTGCGCTGAAAAACACCTTGAAATTGCAGAAACCTTTGTGAAAATGTTTTCGGTTTGTGCACGAAGAGAGAATCTACCACTTGAATGCATCTAAGATTAAATTAGAGAGACGCAAAATTAAAAACACTGCACCGTTGGTAATATTAGAGTTTAGTATTCATTAGGGGGCGACAAAGCAATGCCACTTGCCTTATGATAAAAGGGTTCTGATAGTTTGCCGCAAAACGCAAATTAATCTGCACAATACGTAACATAAATCCGTTCATTGCATTGAAATCGAAAGCATCCGATTTGTATTGGTTTGAAGACAAACTTTCTGCCAGCTCTAGAAGCAAACCTTAACCGTATTTTTTTTTTGTAACTCTGCTATTCGACAGGCACAACTTATTTTACCAATACGTTTATTTTTCACATAATCATCTAGAACTCAAAATTCTGGCTGGTAAGATTTGACTGCAGAACCAGCTTGATTAAATTCTTTAAACAAGTGTTAACTACTAAGTACACTGTGAAAAATTGTCTGGCTTTTTGGGCTAAAATAGTTGTGGACAAAACCGGTCTTTAACCTTCGCGCATGTGTAAGATAGAACTTAACGCCAAATATAGTGCGTTATGTATAGTCCTTTCTGACGATAGCCATTATGTTTACTCTCAAATTTATTTGTGCACTGAAAAGTTATTCTGACCGGATGCATATTTTAACCACAAATATTAGTTGTAGAGGATACCAGTAGGTCTGGAACGATGAGCTCTATTTAAGTTTATTTGTGTGCACCATTTCAAGGCCTGTGTAACTCACATTCTGCATGCGTACGCACTGCAGGAGTTCACTTACGAGGAAGAGAAAGTAAGTTCTTTTGACCATGTCAACATTTGTATAAACATTTATTAGCTATTTATCATACACCAAACGCTTATGCACATAAATGTATTTCTCTCATATTAGACGTAAACTTTGCAAAACGACCAAACATCTGATTGGAGTGAAAAAATCGTTCAGCCGTAACACCCTTTCGGTGGCAAGCTGCCATGTCACCCGAAGGAAGCACGAGGGCTGAGGTACAGCCCGGTTTTTCAAGCCTAGACAGGGAAAGTCGAGATGCAGTTGTCGGGTTCGAACCATGGACATTCCGGTCAGTAAAGTCGCGTTCTAATCACTTGAGCCATCTTACCTCCAGACTGTAGTAAATGTAGTATAATTTAGCTAATGTGATCCGGCTTTGCGGAAGGATAGTGGGCCGTTAAACAGTTTACAACATAAAAAAATCCTGAAACTGGTTTGAACAAATAGGCAAAGCGAAAAGTTAACATTAGCTCATTAGACATTGCTTGTAAGGCGTACATCTATATACGTTGTAGAAGCTGCCGTGCAAAAGCGGCGTTTCTTAGTATTTTCAATAATTT
The DNA here is from genome assembly GCA_004794785.1 of Opisthorchis felineus. Taxonomy (NCBI): domain Eukaryota; kingdom Metazoa; phylum Platyhelminthes; class Trematoda; order Opisthorchiida; family Opisthorchiidae; genus Opisthorchis; species Opisthorchis felineus. The sequence continues at coordinate 122,100 of SJOL01002520.1, forward strand.
TCTTCGATCCGGCAAAAACAAAAGTTCTTGTCTGGAGTTGGGGTTAGCAAGCCTTGATAGAAAACCGGACTGATAGGTGGCTGACAGGCCACTGCTAGCAAAGTGGTACAGTTTTCAACTCTTAGCCAACAGGTGGTGAGTTTTAAACTCTAATTTTTGTATTAAGCACGCTTCCGATGATTCGTCATAAAGATAAAAAAGGACTATAATCTGGTTTATGGATTTCTTTTCAGAGTGACCTCGTGTAGATGAAAGTTTTATCATAAAAATCTGCCATCCGTTATTGTTTTGTAAGATGCCGGTAGACGCATATGCCTATTTTGGTTTTTGGAAAGCAAAAATCCTCAAACGCAATGCCAATGAACCGTTTTACCTCATTTGGAAAAACGAGGATATGCTAAGTCACTTTAATGAGAGCAGGTTGAGCCTGGGATACCCCATTAGCAAACCAGTCACAACATGATATAACGAACATTACGTAAAATAAATAGTCTTTAAAATAAAACCAAGCATTTAGTTGAGTTATCTTTATGGAGTTTTGCACCTCGGCGTAAAATACTTAGCTGTTACCAATGATTTATGCGCATTGGCACCTGTAATTTTCTTACAATCTGATTAAATAATTTCTTCGTATGCACATAAAAAAACCGTGAACGTTAGCAGTTAAAGTTTAACAGACTACAATAACCCTTCGCCATTCAGATGCCCATATTTTAACGTATTTTTTCAGTCAATCAATCTATTTTTATTTGTCCACATGCAGTAATTGCTCAGAAAGTGCATAACCCGCCGGTTATTAATTCACACTTCACACAAAATTCGTTTGCTGTCTACCGGAAAAATTTACCGTGTTCCATACCCACTATTGTAATTTCCATCCACTACATTTCAGTAAAGGCCAACAATGCAGGCTTATGGATTGTACGTCTCCCACTCTGGTTTTCTATCTCTAAGTTTTCCTGCGATATTTCACGGAAACGCTTAAAGTTAAAGCCAGTATTGTGAGCAATGCTTTTGGCTAACCATTTTGGGAAGAGCGCACACTGGGAGATAGGCAAATTTATTTACCGTGTTTTACCTGAAATTTGTTTTTCGGATATCATGATCGATTCACATCTTTTGAAAACTTATTTTGGAATTCTGATGTGACGGATTATGTAGTAGATAAATGAAACACGCGCTTTGTTGGTAAGAAATATACACGACGACTTTGTCATACCTACCACTATAAGTCATCTATTCATTTACACCCAACCTAACAAGGAATACGGTTTGCGAACATCAGTGGAATTAGTTGTCTTATTTTACAGCGGCAAGGAATGCGGCTTTTTCTTGAACCCTCCACGTCTTCAAAGCGTTGGTCTTATATATTTTGGTACTGGCCATCAATTGAGTCAATATGTGGTTTGCTTGGGCGTTCACGGTTTGGAAACGGTTATCACCAGCACACTACTCGGTACAAAACGTCACTGACCACTGCTGTGAACTGATTAGGTTAAGAAAATACCAGGTAATATATTTTGTAAGCCTCATTTAAAATATGCATTAATGGCTGTAAGTAGCAGATATGCCAAGCAAATTTAGGAACAAGAAGGAAATAGTTGCTCCACTTTGCTGGATTGCGAGAATGTCTACTTATTAAATTAAATAACTTTGGGCTCCCAGGATTTTGCACTGCCGACTTATGTAACCCGTCGTTTCTCGGTTGAAAGGAGAATAGCTGGTTTCGTTGGTGGAAATAAAGTGTTTGTCCTGAATGTCGCCTTGGAAACAGGAGACTGCACTTCAAGATTCTTCAACTGTAGAAGTCGTGTAGTTTCATGAGCTTGCGCATTTCGTTGGCTTATATGTCCAGGATAAAAAACGGCAAAACAGGTATTCTGAGGCAATTAGCCAATATATTCATGATAAATCCTTGGCCCACGCACATTCTCAACCAACTTTATGCTGACAGTATTGGTGGGGTATTTGACATAGAGTACAAAACGTAACTATTTTTTGTGATCTTCTATTTTTTGTTTTTTTTTTATGTTTGGCATGTGTGATATTTTGGCATTGTTTATGGACAAAGTGAAACAGTGACATCCTAAACTATTTTAGCACGTGCAAATAATAAACAATTATTCTGTCATTTGTCAATCACTTCAACTAGACTTTGTGATTTAGTCCAAAAATCGCAGAAGACAACGTGGAAAAATATGAATGAAATATTACAAACAGATTTTTTGCTTCACTAAAACGAACAACATTTTTCTGAACATCCTGAATCCAAATACTGCTGGAGTGTTGTTTTGCTAAACAAGCTTGCGGCTACTTTTCATATCAGTATTCCTTTTTAAGAGTAATTTTGCGGCAAAGGTATCGGTAAAACTTTATGAAATTTTGCTTCGATTTTAGATCTATCCCGTTACAGAAGGTCAAACAGGAAACTTGTTTAGATTGGAAGTAAGAGAGGAGACCAATTTTTACTCGTTTTTATTTTTGACTGTATATTTGTCTCAAGATAGCGTTTATTAAATCTGGTGCTTTTGTTGACTCGTTACCTGGCGTGTTAGAAATACGTTATCTTTGCACAAATGATCGATTGCACACAGCAGCAATTTTTTTCAGCAGTTCAGATCAAACCCCGAAAATGATTGTTTATAAAATTTTCATCTCGGTAACACTAAATACTGCGCCCTAAAAAGTACCTCCATAATCCAGGGTTACGTTACATGACAGCCATCGAATTTAAGTTGGATTAGAAAAACTGGTGTTTGAATGGCACGCCACAAGTTAAACACCGAAGCACATTTCAGGATGATTAAAAAAGCACAAATTGCGTTGTCATAATGTTAGTGCTGATCTTTACTGCATGGGTTGATTCACGTCCATAAAATAGGAAAACGGTAGTGAATCAGCTTACCTTTTTGAGCTGAAACATTTGATAAAACCCAAAACATTTTTGATTTTAAATCTCAAACAATTTTTTTAATTCAATTGATTTTTAAGTTCGAAAACATTGAAGCTGTAAGTAACATGTGTGATTTCGATAAAATGTATTAGAGTTGACCGAAGTGAACCGGCCAACAACACGAAATGTATAAAGTCAATAGCGGTGTACAAAGTGATTCATGTATGACAGCACACATTAATGTAACTCCTATGTGTTTTGTTAGCCCGCAGGACTAGGTTATCATTCAATGGGCGTAACATTATCCAAGTATTATCGCAAGATGTTCGTGGGCTTCACGGCAAATGGGATGGCGCTTACTGTGCTTCAGTTATGTTGCATCTTTTATGGTGCATTTTGGCGAGGATATTTCTGATTCAACATTACCATAACATGTAGAGTAAGCGTAAGTAATAGAGGTTTCATTCTGTCAGTGAAGCTAATCTATGCTCAAAAGCCGAGAACTCTACAAATGTTTTTCCTTGTGGTGAGTGCACATCTCACAAAACTCAGACATTTCGAAACCTCGACCCTCGGGCCATTGGCTAAATACTTAAGCGTACGGCGTGTGGTTGCTGAAAAGCAGTGTGATTAACTCTCCATTAGACAGGATATAGCGCCACTTATCCTGAAATTACGGGGACGTTATCAAGTGGTATTGACCGGCACATCGGGTGACGATGTTTTATTGGGAATTTCCACAATCTGCTCTAATTAACTTTTCTCTGAGGCGCTCATTTTCTCATAGTATGGCTACGTAATTGCTATCTTGACTGCATTACCATCTCGTATTTTCAGGCATTTTGATAAAAAATTGCTTAAAGTTTTGCGTGGTTTGATCAAATAGTGAAATGATACATAAGTAAAATTGTCGTAATCTCAGCAAGCCTGAACACCCATATTTGGTAATTGAGTTAAGCCGTCTTACATGTAGGCTAATTGCGCCGAGTTCATTAAAGCGAAAATATATTTTTGTTAGGCTGCCCGATGAGCTGTAAAATTTGTTTGCACCTTGAAGCACCTACGAGTTCTGAATTCCGACTAAAACAAACGTAGAGTAATCTACAAGTTGCGGTCCAGAAGCATAAAACATTGGTTCATGCAGATGCGCGTGTTCAGTAGAAACGCTCACGCACAAATGTAGCAGTTTATATTCGATACATTCATAGGACATCGAAAATTGTGTATGCCACGATGATGCACTAGACGTTTAACCCAATTTACTTATGGTCAATAGAAGAAGAGAGAGCCAAAGGCTTGTGTGAGCAGGCCGGCACAACAGAACGCAAGGACCTAATCTACTCTTGTTTTGGAAATGAACATGACCTAAAATAATCAGACATTTAGCCAGAAACATATATGGATTAAATTAAAAGCTGTAAAGAAAAGCACGTCCGTTTTATTTGGAACCAACCTATAGTGAAGCATATATCGTGACCTTTCAATAAGTAACAATGCCATGAAGGTCTGTTGCCACCAATTCGGTTAATCTCTCTCAACAGATAAAACCAGTCGCTTATTGGTTGAAATGCTCAGCATCCTAGTTTTTGATGTAGATTGGGCTTCTGAGGTTCGTTAATGCGCCTTCTGAAATTTCTTGGCTGATATTTGTGGGAGTGCCAAGAAAATGCTCCCTTGTTGAAATCGGAAAGCATCCTGCTGCTACGTAACAGATTCTGTTTTACTTCAGATCAGAAACAATTCTCCTTATGACAAAATACAATACATGTGATCCTAGGTGTTGTCGGCTGCGGTATTTTCGTAGAACACCCTCTCACATGACTCTGGTTTGAACAATCGTCCTCCTGTCCCCGCGAAATCGTCCTGGTGAATGCACACCAAAGGGGGAATATTGGTCTCGAGTTTTGCTCTTACTAGAACTCATCAGCAATGCATGTCCAATGGCCGTGCCGGGTTCGAATTCCGACACAAGCGTGTTACCACTACTCCATCACTACTACCCCTTTGGTATGGACTCACCAGGACGATAGCGCGAGGACGGGAGGAAGATTGTTCAAAAAAGAGTCGTGTGAGTGTATACTACATGTGATTTTAGTTTCACGGGTTACCGTATTGACGTTCTGTTTGAAATAGGTGTAAGCTTGGAACACGATTGACAAAAATATATATATTTGTTTTGTATAAAAATAGTTAATTTGATGATTGTTTTGCCTCCGTGATCAAATCCGCCAGACATACTGAATGTTGCATCGACTGACAAGATTTCTTACAAACTGACCATTTGTGGGCGGATTGTTTACCTTTTTTGTACCGGTAAAACCTTCTAGTTAAAGGCGCCACTTCTGACATTATCGGTGAGTCCCTAAAATATGTAAATAGTCTTGCAATCAAAGCCTATAAATAAAACGTGTAAAAAGCGGTATTTAGCGATATTTATGAGGTGTGACACGGCTATTTAATACGCATAGCCCTATTCATTTTCCGAAATAAATGGAATCTCACTTTAACCCTTCATTAGACGTCCAGGTGACGTGATCACCTGCATAAACCTTTATTACGAGCAAGCATTCCTAAGCTTATAAATGGAGTTTTTGTGCAATAATTCTGAGCTTTTTTTCGTGCATAGCAACGATCACATTTTGTTGTTGTTTGTGCTTTGGTTATATTTATTTATATTGGCGCACAGCGCAATTAAGGACCTCCACCGGGTTTCTTGGACCAACAGTACCAATTTATTGGTTAGGCCACGTATTACAGAAAATTGGGCTGTACTCTTTAAAACCGAGTTCTTCGTTTATCTTAACGATTACCTGGCAAATGTTTCCTCAGTAATTGAGCGAGTTCTTTATTTTCTTTCGAACAGTAACTGCGGCTTTGTGTAGCTAAATAGCATGTAGGTTGATCATTATTCACGGGGAAGGAGAGCAAGATATGCTGTCGCGTAGGCAAGTGAAAATTCACCCAACGCTAAAAGAGCAACAGAACAGGGATGCGTCACCCAGGCAATTTTCATAAGAAACAGTGATGAGTGTGCGGGATCAAGTCATTTTCCGGAAAGCGATTTGTATCCGTCCATGAATGAGGTTTCGAAGCGCAGTCACACAATCAGTTGCGTCATATACGCGGCATATACGCGACCAGTAAAACGTACATCTTTAGATTGAGTGATTGAGACATCAGTGCTACCCAAGTTCCAAAAACGAGACAGACAACAACCCTTATACTTCTTACGTTTACATGTTTAAGTAGATAACTACACTGAAACAACATCCGTGCAGTGCGCACCGATAAAACGATACTGTTTGCCTGTCAAATTTCGTTATTTTACTCACACCTCATTGAAATCATGTTGATACCAATGAATTTGGTCTCTAGAATTGAAATCATCAGAAGTTTGTGTTAGATGCGCATTCTCGTGTACGATTAAAACTAGTTTTAATCAGTGTAAATCGATGACATAAGTCATACCCGTCGTCGAGCGTGCTCATTAGAGGCTCCGTCAAATTATTCCCTGCATAGTTTATCTTTTCAAATTTTGTCCAGATGTACTAGAGTTGGTCACGAAAATTTATATAAATTCCCTTTTATCAAGTTATGAAACCTTCTTCATGAAACAGCGTTTGTTTGACACGACATAACATAGGACTCGATTGTCAATGTACGTTTTGTAATTTTGTAGAAGAACGCCGATCGATGTTTCTTTTTTAATACGACAGTATGCCGGAAACTGACACGAAGTGTTTAGGTGAGTAGGTGAAAGGTAGGAGTAGGATGAAATCAAACACGAGGGGGCTCTCCGTCTGTGCTGTCAAACATTCATTCCTCAGCAGCAAGCAGGAGGCAGCGGTGGACACGAAGCTATTGTGCAAACACGGTTGAAATTCAAATATACATGAAAGCACAAACATTATCGGCAGCAAAAAGCAATATAATGGGTAATTATTCCCAATTAAAGCCAACTGTGTAGACACTGCAGTATTCCATCACTCCAGCTCATAAAGTATACATGGCGCCCAGTATTCACCGTGCCGAGTAGGTCTAATTTGGGTACGGGGCATAGCGTAGCCACTCGTAACTGCTTGTTTAAACCATCAGAGATTGTAGTGGGTTCGTAGATTTTAAGACGCGTTCCGCCGTATAACGAGTACTTGCAGTTTACCCTCTCCCTGCGAATTACATACGTGTCTACATAAGGTAGCAAAGTTTCTTGTTGACGAATACGTTCATGAAATGTTTGCACTGCGTGCAGACTCATGAAAAGCAGCCATATAGATGGTAAATTGTCGAGTTGCGTCTTCTCAAAACAGCGGGTGCTCTCCAGTATAAATATTCAAGTTGTGCTACATGCAGAAATATCTAGCCACTTCATTATAATCGACCGACCCATTGTTCTTTGATGCTTTTTGGGGCAAACTCTGAGACAAATATTAAGAACTGCATTTTTTGGACAGGCGGTAGATACATTCTGTTCAGCGAGGGTTCCTCATGATCTGGACTAGAAACGTGCAGAGAAATGTATGGAAAAATTTAAACGTGGAATTGTAATTGGAGCGGGCTATCACACAAATGCCAAATTTCGCTCAAACACTGAGACACACTCACGCACAGCTCCATTTCCCTAATCATAACGAATGCTGTACAGGTGAAATATTTCAAAAGACCAAAGACAGTTTTTTCGAACAGCATAATATTAGCCACGTAAAATACTTACCAGATATGATACCACTCCTGTGTACGCCCTCGTTAGTTTTTTAATTTTAGCCATAGGCGATATAAATGCTATCCATTTCTATTTAAAAACGATAATTGTCCTGACGTCGATTTACTTGTGTTTTGAAAGAACTCTCAGAGTGCTGTCGAATATCTTCAAACTTTTTCGCTTACTAATGAATAAGAATTAAGGTTGTTTTGGTACCACACACTCACCCTTGTCCAATTGGTTGACGTTTTCAGCTTAGGAGAGTTCCATCTGCGGTGTTTGCGGACCTGGCTATGGGCACTGTGGTTCAGGTAAGTTTGAAAATTGTCCTTAAGTGGAACATGGCAGCTATAGTCCTTCTGAAGGCAAAACCTGACATTTTCTCCAGCAAAGTTATTATCTACGTTGACTTTACAGTAATGAGAATGGCTTGTTCACAAAGCTGCTAAAAATTGAAACTTTTTTGTAGAACAAGAGGCTAGCAAATCATCATGGACAGATTGTGACATTGCAAGGTAGGCAGTTATTGCAGTCACGCAAAGTGCCGGACTCCCCTGAATACAGATTAGAATAAAAGACGCAGACTCCTACAAAAAATTTATTTTTATTTTGGAAACTTAACTTTGACTATCTTTTACATAACAATTTACCCATGGGTTTTTCAAACTAACAAAGCTGAACATAGTAATAGGGCTGACGAAATTTATGTACTGTTGGTTTCAAGTAAAACCATCAAAGTGTGTGCAGTAATGACTTTTATTGCGAGGTCTCTTCACCTAACTGTTCAATCAGTGGAAAACATCTTCCGGATATTCGAAACTGAAGGTTTTACCAATTTGCAGGTCCAGTGGCCAAAGTTACGGAAAAAGCATTCCAGTAATGGTAATAAGCTCCGAACTGGCGAGTATCACAATTTCTCCTTTGAGTAGGAATAGCTGTTTTGCTACAAATATAATTTTTCTTTACCATTTACAGCAATCTTCACTTGTTTGTTTCACGCCAGTAAATTTGTATAGCAAATACCCCAACTGATTTCGGAATTGAAGTGTCACTCTCAACTCAGGTGTGTGTTAACGATGATTGATGCCTAATGCAGATAACAAAACGCAACAATTTTAAACCATGTTTTGGGCGATTGTCACTAGCAACAAGGGTCTTACTGCGGCGTCCCTCATACAAGTTGTCATGCTAAAGCTCCGTTTGCTCCGGTGTGGAAGTCCGTTTTTCTCCTCTAAGGTCAGGGGCTATACCTGGTACAAATTTCAATGACTGTGGAACTTCGTCGCCCCGGTAGGTCTACTAGTTTGCGTCTAAAGTTCATGCGTCATCCAAAATGACAGACCATGCGTCGCCCATTTGTAGCCCTCAGGACTAACATAAAGGTCATCCCGAAGTATGAACTCTTGAATTCAAATCCCGCACAAGATGTAACAGCTGCAGTTTTCCAAAGAACATTTTGGCGTCTTATTTTTGATTCTATATAATCCCGAAAATTTCAGTTGCACATTGATTTTTGTTTCTGTTAATCTAAGCGCAATGCAGTCAATTCCCGTCTGTTACACAGTAGTACGTAACCGAAGGTATGTAGATTCTTACGTCTGAGCTATCCAGAAAAAAGGGTATAAGTGCAACTTCGTTCGAGAAGTACTCGCAGATAATGTCGCGCTGAATTATTGACCGGGGTCAATATGAGAAGAACAGACTATCAAGATTTTGCACCTTCTGCATAAACAAAACCACGTGTGTTGCAATTTTGGAAAGTGATTTGTCACGCTATCGTCCTGCAGAGTATTAAAAATTCACAGCTTTCATCTTTTTATCCTTTGTCAGCTACGCAAGGTTTTGGATCCTCCCCTTCCCGCCACTGCACGTGTTCGCAGGGTGAGAAATTACTTTGGGGACTTTGTCTCTGTCTCAAAATGCAATAATCGAATGTGACCACTAAACCAAATGAAACGTTTACACAATCAATTTATGGTCCATGTAGCTCGTGGGGTTTTGGGAAATGCCAATACAAATAACTCAGCCAAAATTACAGATTTACCTACGCTATACAAATGAATAAAATATGCGTGATAAATTCCGATTTGACAAGCGCTGAAGACCTGATAATCCAGGACAAATCGCAAATACCACGATTATTCTCATCCGCACAACGATCCTGCTCATGAAACAGTGGGAACTTTGGTATGGTTATTTCGCTAACCATTCTATTTTATGGTTATATCGACATTCCTTCAGGCAGGTGTAAACCAGCTAAAGTTTGTTGGCTTAGAGATGGCGTGGACTACTCCAGGGGGTTACCATTCATTTACCCGCATGTCAACAGTCATGACCAGGCAGTTGTTTCCAAAAGTCATAGAAAACAGTACGGCAGGTTTACGCTGTCTCTGTTATACAAGTATTGTTCATCATCTGTTTCCACATCCTCTTAAAAATGTATCAGGCAGCACCCCACGAGGAAACGCTGACTTCTATCAAAACAACAGCTGGGTCCACTTAGTTTGGGGCAGCATTTGCCTATGGTTATTCAAATTTGAATACACAGACTCGCTGAACCCTTAGGATTGTGCCGCATACTTATAGGTCCGTCGTCCGTGGCGCTTCATAGAGTCAACAAACGGTGGCTTTGTGGGTTTTCATGTCATCTCTATAAGACTGGTTGTCCGAAAAATAGCAGGGAATATTTTTATCATAGCTGTGAATAGTCTTTCGGAACTTAGTACATTTCATAATGCAGAATGAAGAACAAGGTCGGAAAAGCTCACAGTTAACATTTAATTGTAGGCGTCAGCTAATAGGGCTGACAGGATACAGACACATATCACATTTCATTAGGATTCACCCGGTGTTCTCTTATCTTGTGGATCTACATTATTTCAATTCCGGGGAGAAACACTAGGCCATGTGTTTGCCAAGAAACAACTGCGTCCCAAGGCGTCAAAATGGCAACCTTATTGTCAGTCCCATGAATAAGACTGTCTCGCGTGGCTTTTGAATCCTTAAAGGTAAACGATCATTCTCCATACGGAATTTATTTATTTTATTTATTTATTTTCCATTTTATTTTTTTCATCACAGCAATCCTCTCACATGAAACTATCACATACTTTGTGTAATGATTCTTCTCATAAGCCACATAGAGTCTATTGTAGTTGTGAGGAGATTCGATCACTTCACTTGAGATTATCTCATGTCACTGAGGCTAACCTGAGCTGAAAAGCCGACAATGGCTGTACAACTATTGGAAGTTATCAGAGGTTCGCCCCTCACTAAAAACGGTTCAAAATCCGCGATCTTCCGGTCAGTTTCGAAACGCGTACATATTTTCATGGCAACATCCTTGCCGCAATAGCGTTGTGTGAATTGCAACCACTATCTCAAAGGGTACAGAATGGGTCTTCCCTCAGACCTCCAACCGCATCTACCAGGGCACCCCTCCGTTGATAAGATACCTAAATTTCCCGACGATTTGGATCAATACGTTTAAGTTTCTTCGGTATTTTCCTGGACTTACCTCCATCTATTCCCACAGTAACCTTTTCGCAGCCATGGACTAAGACAAGAGAGTACCCCATCTAATTAACAGAGAAAAAGATGTCAGTAAACACACTCCGGTAGCTCCAGTTACTTTACACACTTTGACCCATAACCCTCGTGGGAAACGACTAAATCGCAATAAAACTTCAACCGTAACTTCCTGAACATAGTACGCCAACAACTAGTTGCACCAATGGTTTAGTGGTTTAAAAATGATTTGATCCTTTTTGAGCAAGGCCCAATTAGGTTGATATTCAAGGTTCTCGGACGACTCAGTATTTGGTGGTCGGCAGAGACAAAGAAACAAAACCAACTTTTAACACTGTAAGTTAGAAATAACAGATCTACGCGGTAAAAAACCAGCGTGGCCAGGCAAATTTTTTTACTTTCCACAAAACTACGGTTTTTGGTGCCATCCAGCAGCATCATGACTTTAATGATAATAACAGTTTGTTGATTTTCTGCGAACGAATACATGGTTTACTCAAATAAAAATAGCTCACCAAATTTACCTCTGTTAAAGGCAGATCAAGCAGGCGAACGTTCGCCTTGTTGTTGTGGTCGTGGTTTTCCAGTATTATGCTTTAAATGCACCAATGCAGTGAGGAAAGTGCTATTTAAAGAATGTGTCGTTTAGGCTAACTGATAAAGATTTAGATAACAATTGCCGAAAGAGGTAAGCTGTAATTTGACGGACTCCGAAGACATACGAAGACTGGGATGGAGTTATTCGTAGTTACTATCAAAAACGTTCACCTTCGACCATAAGCAAGCGTCCTTTACATAGGTTTGTACAAGTACCCTTAAAAATTTACCAGTTCTCTGGCATTCACGCATTACTGAAGAAAATGCTCGTGAGTATTCGTCTCATGCGTTTCCGTCAACAACGACTTCAGTCTCTTCATAGGCTTAGCCGTCCTCTGCAAGCCGTATGCGTTCTCCTCGTGGTGGGATAAATTCTCAGATATTGAGGCATAACTTATCGTCATTTATTAAGAGTGACTTGCACAAAAACTTGAAACTTCCGTGAACAAAACGTTAGAAAAATAAGTAGTCTTCATTGATTAACCATCCTTTTGAGAATTTATCAAAAGGTTTTAAGTTTGTCGACCTACTAAAAAATCAACTGAGGAATTGGGTGACAAACTAGTGCTTACAAGTTTTAAACTGGGAGTGATTCGCTGTACCACTTTATGTAATCTGGGTTGTTTATGCATACAGCTGAACTTAGACGCTTAGTGCGGACCGGCCAAAACCCAAAATGATCCCCAACGAAACACCATGTTTATCGTGATGATCGCAACGACCGCTTTAATTGACATAAGCTCATGTTGAGCAAAATAAGCTCCACGCTACCGGCAGTTTTTAGGCCGCCACTGATTTAGACTTATAAACTATTCCTTTATGCAGTAAGGATCACGGCTTAAACCTTCTGCCTACAACAATGGTATTCACAAAGTCAATGTGTTTCCATTCTGTGATCGTTATTTGCACTGTATCATTTTGTTAAGCGTTTTGGGCCCCATCTACTCCGCCTCGTTTTTCTCAAGATTCTCAGATAACGGGTTTCGCTCACCTCGAAAAAGTGTGCATCGATTGTGGCTTCTGGTGAGCCAAAAAATATCTGTCCCTTCCCATGATTAATAGAGGGTAGATTTTGAATGCTTCTTTTTTATCCGAAAGCCAAAATGTAAGATGCCTTGTCCTGGGAGAAGCAACAGTTTGCCAGTTGATGAATTTTATTTTATAATCTGCAATCAAACACCCCACAATTCTTACAGGCTTGTGAATTTTAAGACAAGTAATCCAATTCACTTGCGAAACTTTAGCTCCATTGTAGAGTACTTCAGATGAACCTACCGAAATGCAATTTTTATCAGACAAAAAAGGTTTAGCACGATCAAGTATTCAAAACTGGAAGAAATTTCGCCATTTTGTCAGGCCACTTTTTTGGGGTTTATCAAGCTCGCTGATATTATAATTCATTCTGAGATGTCGAGACTCCCGACAGGCAGGTTATATATTTGGATACAGCTACGTTGACACCGGTGACTGAATACATCTATTTAAACTGCTTACCTGCACGTATGGGAAAGGGCGAATACTACTGAATTAACCGTTTGATTTCTTTTTCAGGAGTAACCACAAGGTGACCCAACGCACAAAGAACCAAATTCACTGTTTTTTTGTTTTGTGCCGTGAAACGTAGTAATGTGCCTAATAAAATTGTCCAAATAAACATGTTTGATTTTATGGCTCTTAGTCTGCAAGGGTGTCTGGAACTTGTCTCACATCCCACTCAAGCAACTGAAACTTGGTATGTTGTGCGAATGGTTCACTTGCTGGCAACTCTCACTGTATTGCAAGTGTCATGCAAATATCGAGATTTTGTTTCAACTATTTTTGGTGAACGCAAGCTATCCAATTAACCACCTTCAAGGGATAAGTGTCATTATCATTTCTCTCTCGCCATCTTGCCTGCCCTTAAAAAAATTATATAAGCCTGAAAAACTATAATGTTTGCCACCAACTGCTGCAGTCTCCGAACGGTCACTGCGCAATCATAGTGAGTGGTTTTACTGTTGAGGGTGTCCAGGTGCAAGACTTG
>SJOL01002520.1:141595-157690 GCA_004794785.1 Opisthorchis felineus
TTTTTTGTTTTGTGCCGTGAAACGTAGTAATGTGCCTAATAAAATTGTCCAAATAAACATGTTTGATTTTATGGCTCTTAGTCTGCAAGGGTGTCTGGAACTTGTCTCACATCCCACTCAAGCAACTGAAACTTGGTATGTTGTGCGAATGGTTCACTTGCTGGCAAATCTCACTGTATTGCAAGTGTCATGCAAATATCGAGATTTTGTTTCAACTATTTTTGGTGAACGCAAGCTATCCAATTAACCACCTTCAAGGGATAAGTGTCATTATCATTTCTCTCTCGCCATCTTGCCTGCCCTTAAAAAAATTATATAAGCCTGAAAAACTATAATGTTTGCCACCAACTGCTGCAGTCTCCGAACGGTCACTGCGCAATCATAGTGAGTGGTTTTACTGTTGAGGGTGTCCAGGTGCAAGACTTGCCATTTATCATTGGTTTCGCCCCAAAACTTAGAAAGCTTGTGAATGTCAATTATTTCGTTTATATCATATTCCAACTACTTTTAGCGCGGAAACGTTAGTGCGTTGAAGTTCTCTTACTTTCGGCATCTGGAAGCTTTCGTCTGAAAAAAAACATGAACTAATCTTGTTTTCCAGTTTAGCAAAATAGTTGAGTAGATATGCTATTTTTCACAGAGTGCTAGAACTCACTCAGTTAGCTACACCATATTTGGGGCTTCTATTACGCAACAAACAATGAGGCTTTGACGACAGTGTCGTGTCTCCATGAGCGTTGAAGTCAGTCAAGGATTTGCTCCTCAGCTAACGAGCGACGTGAACGAACATCTGACATTTCACGTACTGACATGCTACAACAACGAGACTCTATTTTGCATCACTGCTTAGCAACAAGTAAGCATATGCGTTACTAGTTGGACTGTGTAACCAGTCCTTAGCGGCCACCCAGTATTCAGCATTTATCAGACAACAAAATCCAATCTTATCCGCAAATTCTAGCGCGTTCTGTTGTTTCACTTGAGAGAGCTCATATAAGAAGCCTGGGCTTCCACGACTCGCAACATCAGAAGTTGGCATCCAACCCATGAAGGAAACTCCTGCAAATTCTCATCACATTTGTACACTTGTTACACCCATTTGGTTTGATCATACATTAGGATGTAGGTGTATGCCACTGAAGTCCTCATGCACAAGCATGTGGTGTGCATCAGGGTGTGTCCATTGGTTAGCGACATTATAAATCCCAAAGGTCAACATTCGTTTAGTTTTTATTTAAAGTTCATCAAACAAGCAAAATCTTTGATGTTTGGGAAACCTGGAAAGTACGCCTGAAAAGCTTGGGGGCAAACCGTAATTTGGGCAAAGCACATCCAGCTGTATCTACCCATGGGCCTTTTGGGCAGTCACAAGATGGACTCACTGCCGGATCCGGAAGATTTGTTATCCATAATGCATAAGTGTCACATGATAATATGGTTTTCGGCTAGACTATCACAGTTTGATGCGATAGCCTACGTCCTGTAGAACATGTGCTCCGAGGACGATACCCTGCAAAGACCTTGGAGCATGTGTATATACTGAATACTGCAAAGTTCAAAGTTCAAAATATGCACCAGAACCGCAAAGACCGCTACAGCATTAGTGGAAAAGTTGAAATTGCCTACTTTCTTACATTTGCTCAGAGGTTAGAGCACGCAATTCCTGACCGGAAGGTCCGTGGTTCGAACCCGACCTCTGACCCTCGAATTCCCCTGTCTAGGCTTGGGCAACCTGGCAGTATTCTAGCCCTCGTGCTTCCTTATGGTGGCATGGCAGTTAGGCATCAAAAGTTGCTACAGCTGAACAGCTGAACAGTGCTCTATTAGCAAGTTATCCGCAATTGTATATAATTTTGGCTGTCCCACAGTTTGTAAGATTGAACATTAAACTCTAGGTTCTGCATGCTTCTGCCGAATTCATCATGAAAGGTATAATAGGATGAGGCAAAGTGTTTAGTTATACACTGTTGCAGGTAAGAGCGAGAGGGTAAATGTTGCATAAGATAACGTATGTAGATATTCTTCTCGGGGGATGACACGGATTATGTCACACCCCAAAAACTTCTCACTTAGTAGCCACAAAGATAACATATATTTCACCGGGTATTACTTTCATGTTCCAAGTACTCTTCTATCAGGTACGAATCAGAACGAATCAATAAACTGGAAGTTACTGAAATAAACTACTGAACTTGATGGTGTAGTTGTCTGAATTACGTTGTTCCCTCGTTTACAGTTTTAAAAAGAACTCTGCCAGCCAGTAACTGGGAGCCCATTCTACGTGGTCATAAAGAATAAAATTGGTGCATAAACGTCGGTAGTCTTCTGACGATATTGTAATTATTTGTGATCTTCCCAGAAAAACTGACAAACTGTGTAATACTATGTTGTCACCCGTTAACCTTAGAGCATGACTATCATTACAGTTTGACACAAGGAGGATATCAACGTGACGCGAGCAAAGGTGGTACCATCAGACTCCTTTCGTGTTTAGAGCTATATGTTACAATTGATGCATCTGGTGTCACATTCATGTATGTCCGTTGTTGAGCTATCTCATGAACTGCTGATAGTTAGTTTGATTATCTCAGCCTGCCGTTTACCTAACGCACCATTTCAAAAGTAAGAAATCCCAACTATCTCCTGCTCAAGCTCTGTGGTAGTAATGCAACTGGAGCCCCACAGAGTTGGCGCAAAAGTAGCAAACGTACGTTGAGCCAAGTCAATGCGACGAATCACGCGGGCCTGAGGATGTGAGAAGGCATCAGCTTTTTGATCAAGTTGAAAAATAAAAACAGCCCCTTGTATGCAGGAACGACGGAAAGGCATGGGAAACGAATAGTCACATTATGTCATGTTTGCTAAGAAAGATAGTTGTTAAAAGTGTCTGTGCATTTGTTTGTTCTTGCGCTCCTGTGAAAACAGACGAGAAACAGCTATTCCGAAAAAAATAGAACTCGTACTTGAATACGTGAGGAATATATTGCAACATGCCCTTCTAAAGGAGGAAGTAAAAGCTCTAACAACATTGTGAAACCATGCTGCACCAAAAAGCGAGCTGCTTGGTTCTAGGGATAGGAAAGAAAGCCGCCTAACCCCACCCAAGATGGCAAAAATGCCGCGTCACATGAGGCAGCAGAAAATTTGCTTTGTTGCACTGACCAGAAAATAAGGAACAAAGGATATGGGACTTGCCTTGGAAATGGTTCAAAGTGTAAGTGATTGTAGTTTACAAATCAGGTGTTCAACAAAATTGCCATTGCAGTTCGGAAGTTTATCTGGATATATATTGCCATATGGTAATTGCTGAAAAGTACTCCTTAACGAGTAGTAATAGGTATGCGACTAGTGCGCCGACAATGATCATCATTCAAGTTCACCCACAAAAAATACAACTTCAGTGAAAAGTTTGTGAGTGGGGTTATTTACTGGTCAACAGTTGGCGCATAAAACGAGATTAGATGCAGACTTATACAAGGACAGCAGAAACCAACAAATGACATTCAAAACTGCGTTTGACAATAGCTGTCCTGTGTAAAATCGGACAAGTGGCCACCTTCCGGGTTTACCAGCAAATCGGAATAAAAGTATTTGTGAAAACAACTACCTTCGCTTTACATGAAACCATACACACAGTGAGAACTAACCAGCCACCATTTACCGAGATCACAGTAACAAGGAATTTGCGTCTTCTCGGCCGAGACGAATCAAAAGGGGGCTGAGGGCAAATACAGCGAACTCATAAACATAAGTCTCCCCAAGGGAACATTTGGATTTAAGTGTAATTTATCCATTTGGTCCGAGTAATGTGATGGGCTCGGTAACTAAGATTCACTCAAACAGGTTCGATTTGGCTCAGGACGTATGCTGATCGGAGGGTCTTGCCGACGGATAACCTAAACTGACAGAGCGGATAACTCAACTTGTGTCCTTTATATCCGATGCATTAGCCGCACGAGAAGAAACCATATGAAAGGCATGGAAAGTTGACTCAAAATCTCCCAACAAATAAACATAAGACAAATTGGCCGAAATGAAGTTGGATAGAGCTACGAATATATGAATCATGCCAGGTTTCATTTACAAACTCTTAGTTTATAAAAACGGTTCTGAGAATAACGAGCAATCCTGATTTTGTAAAATTTCCACTCAAGAAAAGAGCGAATTTGTTGGGAATGTACAAAAGCCCGATGGAAATTTAGACTTTTTATGATTTACGTGGCGGACCATATTTGCACTTGGACACGTAGTTTCGAACTCCGAATAGTATGCTTACCTTACGGAAAACACAGATAGGTACGCCTTTTTGTATTTGCGCTTAATATGTGGTTGCATCGGAATGAGTTGCCTGCCCCCTGACCCATAGAAACTGCCCAGTGATATGTATGCAATCCTTCAAAATCCCAACGGCGAACATGAAAAAGATAAATTTAAGTTTTGTGGAAAAAGATGAACTGTGTAAATAGTCTGCTTGGTCAGGGGAAGAAAAATATACGTTGCCAAATTTTCATAATATAATCTTATAAAAAATGTCGCTTGTGGAACTAGGCCTTTTAGGTTTCTTGTTGGAAGATTTTAAAAATTATAAAAACTAAAAATCGACAGTTTGTAAGTTGCCAAATTTAGGGGTTGCTTATCCAGCTAGGACATTATCATGGCCCTAAATTCTGCATTTGATCCTACCAAATGTGAGAAAAATGGGTGCTCGTCGATCAAACTGCCCCAATTGGTTTGCGTCGATTCGCTCAAGAAATAAACAAACACATGTATTGTTCATGTAAAATGACCGAAACTATTGCGTCCGGACGCAAGAGGATCCTTCAAGTTAGAATAGTATGACTACAAATTGCCTCAGAATGTTATCCGTTACCGCTCAGCCCGGATTTCGAAAATGCTCCTATATTTTCTTTGAAAGGATTGGCAAAAAGCATTTTGTCACTTTTGTTGTTCACAAATCATGCGAGCAAATGTAAATTACAAATGTATGGTGCACCTTTACTCCAGTACCCAAAATAAAAGGACGCTGGCCGACTGTTCCTCATAAAAGCGGCAAAAAACGTTACTCCAGACGAATGTAAAAGTATATCCCACCCAAAGTTCAATGTAAAAACATGTGCAGTTTTAATGAGACTATGAACGGGAAACCAACATTTCCTACTAAATCAATTGAAAATATATATAAGAATAGTATATAGATATTGAGTTTCTGAGAAATATGACCTGGTATAGAATGACAAATATTCTCGTGCGTACTATCACAATAAGTTTCGTTTGCATGCATAACATTTGCGATTTGATTCTCAGAATGACCATGCACTATAAGCAAGATGCTTTGTTGCACATGACAATCAGAAAAAACCTCTATATGACAAGCTAGAATCAAATAAAAAACCAACAGAGGATAGAATCACAAATGACTTTAGCGGGGAGTATGGATCATGTTGAGAGCTCTGACGATCTCCGCGTGCGGATCTGTTCGCATTCAGTTACGCACAATCAACTTTCAACAGAAATTCATTCTATAGTGGCGACGAAACAGACTTATCTACCGTAAAGCGTGAAAATGTAGCATGTCACATTGAAAAAATATTTACCGTTTTGAGGTGTTTGGTGAGTTGAGATGAGTTGTTTGGGGACTGCATTAGCACCAGTTGCAAAACGGGTTCATTTCAACCGGAACACAATAAAATACGCAGTTGTGTAGACGTGAAACCTGGGCGTAAAGGCATTTGTGGTTAATTTTTTAAATTGGCTCTCTAGCAAACGGCTGGCTGAATTTGTGTCCAGCATAACACACGCCAATTGTCCTCAAAGCACTCTCATTCTAGCCGAATGTACGCGCTACTGAGTTTGCAATGATAAACCTGCCAACAAGGTAAATGAAACATTCTGAAAGGTTTAGCTCTTTCAAACAACATGTGTGAAGAATTTACAGGATAAAAGTTATCAACACGATTATAATACGTTTAGCTTTTGGGTCGGTCAACGGCATGAACTGAGATGTGTAATTTTAGCCGATTCACCGATTCACCCGTTTTGGTCGACGGTTAAATTTGCCACTCGGGCACCGGCAGATACGCCCTTATGATTGCATTTGTCACCTGGATTTATTGTGAAATAAAGACAAATTTACTGCGGATTGGTGTATTTTGTACAATTTTTAAATGGTTTATTTCTTGATGAAAAATGCATATTAGTATGCGGATTATTATTTATTTTGAGCCGGTTTGTAAAGATGGTGCAAAAGTAAAGGAACAGAATTAGACGGCGGAAACCTCACGACGCAACCTCCAACAATTCGGCTTAAACATCACAAGAATTTGGATGGTACCAAAATACTGGATCAATACAAAGCTCAATAAATGGATAAACATGTCTCTTGGACAAATTGAAATTTAGCAAACGAATGCAATTAGGGGCAGCATTTGGGCAAAGCGTTTTAAAAAGGATACTTTGAACTAAAGGACAAGCATGATTACCTCAAACAAGAATTAGTATACTAAACCAAACATTTCAAAAATTCAACCTCAATGTTCACCTGCCAAAACAACACTAGCCAAAAAACTAACTAACCAAAGAGGCATCTTGTGCGCAGTGGCACCTGGAATAACAGGCAAGTGGCCCAATAACCAGACTTGTTTATTTTCATGTGTTTAGAGCTACATAATGCGCTTAAATTCGTCATTCACAAAAGTTCTCTAATTATTTTTCATTATTGAAACGGGCAAATATAAAATACGTGTAAATTTAAAATAAAATATGTAGAACATATTGGAAAATATAAAGGCAGACACGAAGTTTAGTTTTTTAGACTAAAAACACAGTGATGAACATGTATGTTTTCGGGATCTCGTCATCAGATCTGTACATATCTAATGGTTGAAATAGGAGCGAAAAATGAAATACGCAGGGAAAAGTTTTTGACATCACAGTGCCGGGTTTCTCAGGCGTATAGCGACTGCCTCTACTGTAGTCAAGCAGTGCCGTTGGATAGATACTGCCAGTTTATTGAGTACATGGTAGATGACATGAAATAACTCAGTAGGAATGACTACGTGTCCGGTGTCAATTAAGTGGGACGCAATTGAGCTTCTAGCTGATTTATTGGGTCTAATGGTATTCCGGTAAGCGGGGTGCTCACGTATTCTCTTAGCAAGTTGCCGTGTGGTGCGCCCAACATACTCCGTTGAACAACAGCAGGAGAAAGAATACACAACCATATTCTAGGTGAGGACTGCCTTCTTGTCTTTGGGGTTTAAGTTGAGCAAAGGGTTGGTTGTAAACCGTAAACGACGAGTTCCAGCCGAAAACGTGCGTTGCGGGGGTTGAAACAAGCGAGATTGACTATGTCTGCAAACAGGTCACCTTTGTACTGTAAACTCAAGTATATTGGCTTCTTTCCAACGGTCGTGATAGGCGGTTGGATAGGGTGATCAGACATATTCTTGGTTATAAATCTCTCGTAGTAACCATTGGCTTCAAGCACGTTACCAATGTGCTGCAGTTCAAAGCCCAGTGTATCAGCAGAGCAAATGCGCCTTGCTCCGTTTGTTAAAGTGTGAACCAGGGTTCGTTTCCGCCTCAGTGGCACAAAACTCAGGAAGTTTGTTAACTGTCCCGTCCACGTGGACTTTCTGTGGACAAACCTCTGAATTGAACCCGTGGAAAGTCTGAATAACTTAACGTCCAGGAAGTGGAAAGCGTTGTCACTTTCAGTACCAAAAGTAAACTGAATGAAGGGATGTACTCGTTTGAAGTTGGTCCGGTTAGCATCCATTCCGGGACCGTTTATATTAGCATAAAAATATCATCTACATAATTTCGATAGGATTGCGCACGTCTGATCACCCCATTCAATCGACCGAGCTCCAGTTTGCCCATAAAAATATTAGTCACGAAAAAATCGAGAGGAGAACCCATGGCGACTCCATCGATTTGTCGATGAAATTTGGAATTAAATTGGAATTGTGCGTTGAAAGTACAGTGAAGAAGCAGCTCCTTAAATGAAATGGTAAGGATTGGGTTTCAAATCTGATGAGTCAACGTAATCACATATAAAACCTATAGTCTCCAAGAGTGAGACGCTGGTAAACAGAGAAGTTACGACAAAATAGCACATAAATTTGGAACCAATATCAACATCTTGTATCACTTCGATTGTTTATTTGGGTGGATATGCTGAAGCTAATATTCAGCACAGCTTTCAATAAAAATGCAATTCATGTAAGCGTTCTAAATATCTTTCGAAGTTCCGAAGAAACAGGCATGATAAAAGTGTTGCACAGTATGTCACAGAAATGTGTTTATTTTCAGCAAAATGTATTGATTGATCAATCATCCAAAATCGCCGTTGAACTTTTCTAGTTTTACTGGCTAACCAATCAGAGGTTCGCAAAAATAAAGGTCATCAGAAGGCCGGCATTTAAATTCGGTTCGCTTACCCATGTCCGCCACTAGCTAAACTTGTTAACTACTGGCGTTGTGCCTCACAAATTTGTGTGCGTATTTCGATGAAATTGATTATGCTGAGAATATGTTTTTGTGAGACCATAATCTTCCACATTGAAGCGTGGTTTAAAACAGTGAAGAAGTTGATTTTCACATGCATTTATTCAGAACTTTAAAATAAAATATTTGTAAACCATACAACCCAGCGTAAGCAAAGTTTAGAACCCGCAAGATGCAACGTTCCAGCTGTATAATTTTACAAAACGTCCCCGAATCAATTTCTGCCCCACGCATTCACTTGCAATATTACATATCGTATTTATGAGCCTTAATTTCGGAGTGGTAATGAATTTGCATTAAAAATACATTGCGGTAAGTGTGAGAGGAAGTAATCGTAAAACCACCACAAGCCAATCTTATATCTATGCCATATTCCTAGCATTATAAAAGAAAACACAGTTTCGGCGCTTTGTGTGGCTTTCTTGTTAGCAAAGTCAATACACCCGTGTTCGCTACAGATGTTCTTCAGCCGTTCGGCAAGTGAGGCGTAGCAGAACAAGCACTTTACATTTCTAAGCATTCTTTTCAACATCAACAGATAACCGCCTACACAATGAACGCATAAAATATTGCCCTGCGACCGACTATTTTTACGCCAAATGTTTGACAGTGGATCTGCGCGAATGTTATCCACAATCCTAAACACAATTTTATTTTGGCAAATTCGATTCCAACCCTTTGATGTCAAACCAAGAAGCCAAGTTGCACTCGCAGACGTTGGAAATTAAGTGTACCACAAATATGTAACAGGACCGCCAGGTTATACAACATGGAGAACTTTACACAACAAACCAGCTAATAATTTTACCTTCCACCCGAAAAGATACGCATTTGAAAAAAAACGGAAGAAAATCAGAAGTCTTCCAAGCCCTCAAAATCTGATTAATCTAACAATGGTTGCGTTAGATCAGATATTATCATTTTGAAAATAAGTGATTGCACAATGTTGACTCGTTTGTCACATTGAGTATGTGTTCACTTTGCTTCAATGTTTTATACATACTTTTTTTGTAAATTCCGTAATAGAAAATACACAAAACTAGCCACTACATCCTTACCAAATCCGATAATTTATCGCCAATATCTGGCGTATTGGAATGTACCACGAGACGGTAATTTTGTTATTCTCCCAAATCCTTGATAAGACAGTTTGCAAATTCATTAACCGAACTAGGTAGAGTAAATTCACTAACTGAGTACCCAGGCTTCCTCCACGGGAGCTAAGTGTGTAGAGTTAGTGAGACCATGATTTCACAAAACAGCTTGGAAATGTTAGTCGAGGAGATCAAAACAATTTTTTGTAGGTTGTGCAAAGTCGAAGGGCATTTAGAACAAAATGCCAGCAGACGTAATGTCTTACTATTTTGATTAGGTTTCAAAATGCAATCATAATTTTAAAATTTCGAAATTTTATCAAGCAAAATCGGAATTCTAATCGTCGAGTAGCATGCATTGAAAGAGTGCGACACAAAATGATCAACTACCCACTCTGAACTGGAAAGCTGAAATATGTTGCCCTGCTGAACAAACACTTTGTCTAATAATATATTAATCTAGATGCTGTAAGAGCAAGCAAACAGTGACTCTCAGCACAACTGAAATTCCAAGATCTATTTACACGCAAAATGAAGAATAGCGGTGGATCATTCTTTGGACAGTGTGCGTACGCGAGCAGTTGATGGTATACAAAATAGTTACTAGTTGCGAAAGCTGCTAAACGGGCATCAATGAGAGCACTTTTGTGTACCTATCTTTGCAAGAATGTTAGGTGCAATATAACAGCTGATGTATGCGATTAGTTGTGAACAGAATGAGAACGGGAGAAATCCGGAACTGAATAGGTAAGCTGGGATAACAACTCACCTGACGCCCACTTATTTGACTGAAATTGTCCTATTGTTTGCTGAGGCAACATTCTGGGCCGAATAATAATTTGTATATTTATCACATCCAGTTTCTATAGTCTAATAATATCTGAAATCGGGCAAACGTCTAGGCAGGTTTGATGACATGGCATCAGACGGAATTTTGTTACGTTCACTATCTGATATGATGCCTAGTTGAAGGAGCAGGTTTACTTTGCAGTGATGCACCACTAGTGCGCAGGTACACTCTCAAAATTAGTGGCCCTGAGATGGAGCTTTGAAATCGGGTCGTGGATAAAAGTATGGTGAATGCAATTTTACACATATGTGGCACTTTGAAACGTTCAGTCAACACGCGAAACTAGCAGTTACATGAGGTAACGCATTATATGCCAAGGGCTAACGCACCCGTATCATTTTCGGAAATCGCAACCTGTAGGTATCTTTAAAATCGCGTGACACGTTTGATTGTACGATGCCAGACTAACCCTACATAGGCCACGTAATCCTACCCGATACTCCAAAAGGCCCGGCTGGGCGGAGAATTTCAGTTGAAAAATAATAGCAAAAACCATAGTTCAAAATATAAACTTTTCCATAACACGGTTATTGGCTAAACTAAAGTTGCCATTTATAAGGAATACCAATCATTCGCTGGTTAATAGTTTTTTGAAGGCATTTTGGCCATGTGTAGTTTGGTGTAAAAATTGAAATACATAAGGTGTGTATATTCGCAGTTTTACATGATAACTGTGGTAAACAAATAATACCTGGACATGTAATACACTACCCATAAGGTTGCTGTAAATTCTGCAACAGCCCATGACCGGTTTCGCCCTTCTTCGGGCTCATCAGATAGGCGCAGTCCCCAAGTTTTCGTCAACTTTATGTTCTATTCGAACCTTGGAAACAGCATAAATGAGATATTCAGCTCGGTTCCATGTGTTTCTGGTAAAATTAAATTTGTTTGCAAATGAGTGTAATTCGCTAATACCTGGAAAGTTTAGTATAGCTGTTTTCACACGTTTCAATTTTTAGTACACTGTATCTCAGGGCACGCCAGATCTCCGCAACGCGTTAAGTTGTTTCCTCGTTGATTGAACAAATTCCTGACGAGCATAGGTTTGCCAAAAAAGAATCATCTCTCTCTCCGCTGAACGTTTGATTCAATCTAACGATGACGAGCCGGACCACGACGAACTGAGTTCTTAGGACGTCATATTGTTGTAGATGGCTTACCTAGGTCAGACAAATGCAGGCTGCCGCTCCGAAAGGTCGTTCTAATTTAAGCACGCTGTTAAATTATATGAAAATGAAGAAGAGCATTCACAATGTTTGAAGGATTCTACAGGCGACATATTTGTGCGGGTGTATTTACTGTAATCTGAATACAACAAATGCATGGTTACTGTGCCTACAGGCTAAAACGTTCTCATGACATAAAAAGAAAAAGCCTTGAATATGGTAATGGTAAGTCTTATCATCGGTTACCTCTTGCCAAACATCGGTCTGTACGGGCTATGGGCGCTAAAGGATTTATCGGTCTTTGCTGCCTAGAGTTGAAAGCGAGCAGATGCCATCTGCAGCCACTATTCTCTACTTCATTCCTCCACGGATATCTCAAGAAAGACAACAGTGAGTGCCATATTGTGCCGCATTTGCTGCCTTTTCGTCGTTTCACTAGCAACCTACGATGATTTCCCTCAACTTCTCTGGTAATCGGCTCCAATTTTACAACGAGAGCATGGACGATGCTTAACGCCTGTGTTTTATGCAATCGTTTATTGTGCCTTTTGCTCTTCAGTAGGCTTCCTAGTTGCCAGAGTGTTGAATACATAAGTAGCTCAGTCAAACTATGTTGCTCTGCTAAATGAATACGCTAATTTGGCATTCTGAAAATAAGCCAATTTTGGGCGTATGCCCAAAATATTTCACGCCAAGGTGTAGCCCACACGGTGTGACAAGCCAAGACTGTTCAAGAGGCGGCGGGATCCAAATGAGGCGTTGTACACATGATGTTATTTTATCAAAAAGCGAATTTTGTAGTTTCAAAGTCAGTTTGTTTTCTTTCAGCAGTGGTTTGCACCTGGTTACGGTTGGCTCTTTTTGACATGATTGGACACCAGTTCACTTATTGAACAGTCGAAAGCAAGATCATCACAACCCTTAGTTTTTGCAAAAATTGTGGCTTGAAAGCAGGCAAACTGCATAAATGAGGATGAGGTCAATGTGACTTCAACTACGACTAACACATTGCAGAACATTCAATAAAGCCAATTCTATACAATGGACACTTGCATTAAAGAGGACCATAATATTTTTGGCTGGTGGTTTACCACGTGCTTTCCACAGTGCCTTCTTGCGCATAACAATCAAGACCCTGCGTTACATTATGTATACTCCAATCCTGTTGTTGACTCCAACAATTTTCCCCTAACGACTCCGAATTATGAGATAATCTCAAATAAAAGACAGAGATATTTGCTTTTCAATAGAGCACGTGCGGATATACGGCCGCACAGCCGTAAAAGTGCTGGATTTTCATGCGTTAGCTCAGGTACTCTGGAATTTTCAAAGAAGCTTATGAACATTTATACATATATATAGTAATAAAAGTGTATATCAGAGCAGAATAATCCAACTCGATTAACCCTCAATGATGCCAAGACTGTCAATGCATCTTGATCCTGAGACAGAGCGAAAATGAAACACACTCAACTGCTTTAACGTTTAACGGCTTTACAAGTAATGAGAAGTATTCAAAAAAAGCTTGCGTAAAAAATATGAACAGCAAAAATACGGACAGCTATGGGAAATAACGTTAGGAATGACTTCATGTTGAGATCGAAAAAACTACGCTGATTTAACGAAGTCAAAATGGGCTATATTCAATCATAGTTTTGTACATTAGCTTTAAAATAGGGGTGAGTGTGCGTAAATGTCCATCCGAATAAGTTTGTGCCAAGTGAATGACCTGCTGATTCATCCGCATGTTTCCTTGAAACAGTTCAACGAATCAGTGAAGCAGTAAGTTAGCATCCTGGGGAAAACTTTTTTATGCTCGCAAGGGATGCCATGTGAGTAGACACGTTCAATTTATCGGTGTCAGTTTTAAAAAGCATACGCAAAGCAGCAGAATGGATGCGTCACCATGGTTCTTGTGTATGAGAATGAAGCAAGCACTGTTATCTGTAAGTCAATTCAGCGCAAAATAATTACCACACGCAAATCATTTCGTCATACTTTGGCTCCAATTCAACACGTATACGCAAATAACGCAAATAACTCCCTGTTACTTGCTCAAGGAACGATATAGGCCATGTGGGCTGAGAGCTGCGTTACAAAACCCGCTCAAATGATCACTGCCCACAAAATATCTGTCCGATATTTAACCCCTATCCGTTCTAATCTTCATATATAGACATTCCATCTTATATAGGACAACCAATGCCTAGGTCTGTAAGTCCATTCATTGCGAAAAATTGCCTTGCGCAAATTATTCTGAACTAAACCGGCTTCAGTTCGCCTCGTATACTCAGATCACGCAAGGAACGATCAAGGAACGAGGTATGCCAGGTTGGCTCTGGGCTAATTTTCAAAACCTGATTTAGCGATCACTCCACCATAAAACCTCTGTCCCATATTTATTCCGCAATCACTCTCTCAGCCTTATAAATAGGCATTTCATCTCATATGAATAAAGAAGTGTCTGTGTCTTTAAGTCAAGCCAGCGGGCAAACATTTCCCTAAACAAATCGCTTTGGACGCGCAAATAAATGTGTGTCGATAATTTCGGGATAGAGATATGCCAGATGGGCTCAAGGCTGCTTTCCATAACCCCTCAATTCATCACTCAACCACAAAATCCATGTTCGATATTTATTCCGCATTCGCTCTAACCTATATGGATATTTCACCATAAACGATCTAATTAATGCCTAAGACTTTAAGTCCATCCAGTGTGGTTTAATTTTCCTGCGCACATCATATCCCACCCAGTTGGCTGTAACTCCGCTCGTATAAATAAAACGCGCAATTGGTCAGTGTTGCTTGCTCAGGGAACAAGATATGTCAGGTGGGCTCAGGGTCGCTTTCCAAAACCCGCTAGACTGGTAACTGTATCATAAAATATCTATCCGATATCAATTCCCCATTCGCTCTAATTTTCAAACGTACGCATTTCGTTTTATATATGGCAAGCAATGACTAAGTTCATCAGGCGCGATATAATTCCCCAAATCGTTTTGTCATATATTCGCTCGAGACGTGCTGGTGGGATTTTGGTTGCCTCCGAAAAACTGCTCAACTCATCACTCCACCACAAAATTTCTGTCCAATATTTACTTCCCTTCAGCTCTGATCTTCATTTATGGATATTTCATTTTATATGAGGAAAGCACTGCCAAGGTCCGTTGGTCGAAATAATTTTCCTACGCAAATTATTCTATACTAAAACTGCTATCCATAGATCGCGCGAGTACGTTCCTGCAGCATTTTGATGGATCCTGACAGGCTAGATTGGTTCAGGGATGATTTCCAAGACACGCTCATCTTATCACTCCACCACAAAGTCACTGTTAGATACTAGGTTCACTTTTTGATCTTATCTGCAGATATGAGCAGTTCATCTTATATGAGGCAAGCAATGCCTTAAGCTGTACGTCAATCCAGCGTGAACTGATATCCGAACGCAAACCATTTTGTCATATATTGGCTTCAGTACGCTTCGCAAACTCCAGTGGCGCAAAGAAATCCGTGTTGCCTGCTCAGGGAACGAGATATGACAAGTGAGCTCGGCGCTCCCTTTCTATCAAGTGTTCACTTCACCACTAAACCTCTGTCCGACATTTATTGCCATTCGCTCTAGTATGTAAATACGAGAATTACCTATTATATAGGGCGGGCAATTTATATGCACCCGACAAGAAAATAAATTCCTCCGTAATTCATCATTACAAAAATTCCTGCAAGCAGTCTGTAGTACATAGGGCAAGTATCGTTATGGGCGCAGGAATGTTGGAGATTTAAATGGGCTAGTTTGGCTCGTGACTGTTTTTCAGAACCCACACAAATGTTCACCACACCAAAGAATCTCTGTTCATTATTTATTCCCTATTGGCTCTAATGTTCACACATATGAGGCAAGCACTGCCTTGATCTGTAAGTCCATCCGGCGCTAACTACTCTGTCCACGCAAATCAGTTTTTCGTATATCACCTCCAATTCGCTTTATTTACTCAGATCGCTCAAATAAATCCATACTACTTGTTCAGGGAGCGTTATATACCAGATGGTCTCAGGGCTGCTTTACAAAACGCAATCAACTCCTCATATTACCACA
The DNA here is from genome assembly GCA_004794785.1 of Opisthorchis felineus. NCBI lineage: Eukaryota > Metazoa > Platyhelminthes > Trematoda > Opisthorchiida > Opisthorchiidae > Opisthorchis > Opisthorchis felineus. The sequence goes on from SJOL01002520.1 coordinate 157,310, forward strand.
AAATCTTCACCCGATATTTTTCCCCCATTCGCTCCGATCTTTATAATTGGGCATTTTATCTTAGATGAAGCGAGCAATGCCCAGTTCCACGTGTGCATCCAGTGAGAAATAATTTTCATACGCAAATCATTCCGTATGATGATGGCTTAAATTCGCCTTGAATACACAGATTGTGCCAATATATCTGTGTTGCTTTCTCAAAGAACGAGACGTGCCAGGTGGGCTCAGCGCTGCTCTCCTGAACCCACTTGACTCCTCACTCTTATATGAGCCAAGGATTGGCCAGGTCTCTAATTCCGTCCAGCGCGAACTAATTTTCCTGCGCGAATCATTTTGTCATACATTGGCTCCCATTCGCCTCTTATACTCAGACCGTGCAAA
>SJOL01002530.1:31114-48962 GCA_004794785.1 Opisthorchis felineus
TATATATATATATATATATATATATATATATATATATCACCATCGAGAGCATAACGTCAGCGTTCGTCGTCGCACCTTAAGAATTTGCAGGTCTTTCTATGAAGTTACGAAGCGAGTATGTTTAGCTGTATTGGAGATGTGCTTAAGAATGAAAGCACCAGGGGGGTCAATCACTTGGTGGGTGAGTTACGAGCCATTCGTTTTGAATCACTAGTGATACCCTGGATGAAATCAACTCTGACATTCTCTTCTGTGAATTTCCTGAATTCGGTACACAGAGAATAATCGGTTAATTTTAGCAGAATCGCATTTTGTTTGTATTCGCTCTGATCTGAGTGAAACTCGCGTCCGGCGTTTCATCCCTTTGGTGTGCACTCACTAGAATAATCGCGAAACGACAGGGAGAGAACTGTTCAAACGAGAATGATGTGAGCGCGAATTTTACAAGTCCTGTAACCACGTACAACTAAGCCTAAAATTGTTCAGCAGGTTTCAAGAGTCTGTGGCTCTACCTGACTGGGAAGTCCTCAAAAGCGGGTCAATCGATTGACAAAACGGGGACAGTTACTGGGTGGACGTTCAAGCCGTCAGATCAACCAATCACATCACTCAAGCGTGAACACGTCCGCCGGTTCAAACGTGAGAATTCGTATGCGTCCAGTGTGTGCTTGTTGGATGGTGGTAACACGCCCGAGGCGGATGTGTTACCATGTCAGATGCGCGGAGTTCAAACCCCGGCACGGCCAAGTGTATGCACTGCTGATGACCTGTTATATCTGACTGCTGTTCCCGCTCCAGTGCCTAGTGCCGAAAAAAAGACTCGCCGACAAGGAACACAACAGGTTTATTATAACAAGAGAGTGCGAGTGCAAATGTACAATGGCTTTGCGCTATATACTGAGGGGGCACTCTCTGACCTTGATCCAAGGCTGTCTCGCACTGTCTGAATTTGATCCAGGGCTGTTTCGCGCTACATATTGAGAGGCCACTGTCAGACTTCGATCCAGGGTTGTCTGATTGGCGTTTAGTGGAGTTGAGGGTCTCAACAGGTTTCGGGTATTCTGGGGTAATCCTCAGGAATCCGACCTTCCTGACATGGCCTCTAATTAAAGCGAAACTCGAGTCCAGTGCTTCCCACCTTTGGTGTGGACTCACGAGAATAATGGCGCCAGGACGGCAGGGGAACTGTTCAAACGAGAGTGATGTAAACGTGCATTTTACAAACCCCGAAACCACATGCAAATAATCCACATATATATACCTGTTGTCATTGCAAGCAACTGTTCGCCGATACCTGTTATCCCGATGGTGTTTGTCACAAATTTCAACAGTTGTTTCAAAAGTCAACAAGCAGTGCGCACATTGAAAATATACTCCATCTGTTGAGTACTTCAATAGCCTTGTTATAGCTACTGTTTTCTGACTGTCATCTTCTCATTTCTTCGTTTTTAGCCTGTAAGACACAAAGCGTCCCCTCAATCCCTCCGAACTGCCTCAATCTCTGGAACGGACGGTGATGAAGCCGGTAAATTACGGAATAGAAAACCACCAACTACGGACCCAAACCAAACTATTCAGCTGCCAAGAATCGAACCCGTTCTGAGTGATCCGAGCATCTCGGAGTTGGTAGCCCAAAGGATGAGTTCACCAAATTTGAGTGCTGCTCCCCATTCACGCTCTTCGGCTGATTTACCGCAGTTCGGTGCCTCAGGCTCTGGCATCAGCGGAGTCGATGCTTTGGGCAGCGATGCCAATCCAATCAATTCAGTTCGTGAGGCAGTGCGCAATCGGATTATCCGTGCACTAAAGGAGTGCGAATTTCCAAACGTGAATCTGACAAATCTTAACATCCAATCATCAGGGGCCAACAAACTGGATGAGAACCGGCAGGCATACCCAAAATTAACGACACCAAGGACTTCCAGTATGAACGGTGAAATGCGGAATGAAATAAAGTCCTTACCAGTTGGAGTTTGTGGATGCCGATTATTTACTCACGGCAATTTGAGGGCACCTTCAAATGAGTTGTCACAAAAAAGCCATACCAGTGACCACAATGATCCGAGGAGCACGACGAAACCTAACGTGCCCATCATTCTGGAAATTGATTTACGTCACCCACTGATAAGTGTGTGAATGGAAATCCAAAATCTACACGTAATCTTACAAATATCCAAAAAATACGAACGGCTTTCCTTACACTATTTGTTCATTTTCTTACACAAGGAAACTGGCTGTTTATCACTCGGAAGTTGTCCGTTCGCCAAGGTTGGTGGTTGGGCTGGAAATAGTTACAAGACAGATCTGAATAAAATACTAACGTCTCACCGTTTCAGGAGGGTTTGGTAAACAATCGGTAGTTCTTACCAAGCCCTTCCAAAACGATGACTTTTCAATCGTTTCCAAACTTTTTCCAGTTGATTAAAAACTAACGTCTCACTTTATGGAGGAAGGAGAATGGTATCTGGCCACCTTTTCAAGACATGCGGTCTAAGACATTGGCAAATAGAGTGAACTACCGTTTGTGAACGGGAGAGTGGGATCTCCGAATCTCAGGAATGGTATTGGATTGTGAAAAAAACTTAAAACCAGTCGACGGTTAATTATTTTTGCAGGTAAACAATAATTATTTTTGGCATAAATGCTCTAGAGCTGCTGAAGTGATGATATTTCATTTGAAATTATACCCTACACTCATCAGATTAATGACCCTTTTCACATCTGTGGTTCATTCGGCCGGATGTTATGGTTGACAGGCACACAAATGCCTGTTTGAGTGCTGCCCAGCCATTCTCACGCACGTAAGCGGTTTCAAACACGGTCATGGTGCAGCAAACTTCAGTCAATCACCGTAAACACTTTAAAGCATACAGCAAAATCTCACAAAGGATCCCATGCACCTGTAGAATCAAAATGCCGCCTAGTGTGCTGGGTGTTTCATTTTTAGAAGGTTTTCGGACTTGCATCCACATACTCAGTAGCACTCAGCGCGGCTCGTCAAGCCCACCTTACTTAACGAGGTGGAAAGATATAAGAACTGACTTCGCTGAGTAAGTGAGTGATCTGTTACGAACGTCTGCTTGATAAAGACTTTTGGACAGCTGACATCTAGACTGCGTTTGTTATTCAATGAGGGGTTTATTTCATACATCCATACTGTTCCGAGAACCTGGCAGTCACTCCTTCAAACACCCTCCATCCAAACCAATCAGAATACCACTTGCACATTTTCGTGTTCAAAACATCTGAATGGTTTCGTTCCTACTGTACAACTCCCCAGGCAAGAAATCTACCTTAAGTAATCACTTTTGTTATTCGCTTCTGGTCATTACAGATCGATGACTTACAAAACCAGAAATGAACGTTGCATACAAGTAAAACAAAGATAAAACGGAATTTCTGAGCCGAAGTGTGAAAACTGTTAACATCATGGCTGACTAGCCTGAGTGGTCAGCGGTCACGTGAGCTCACCAGGGCAGTCTCAATGCGATTACGAGACTTTTCTCACTGCGTAGACTCGGACTGTATGAGCGAATCGCACTTGCCTCAGCTGTGGCCAAACAATGACTCTGAAGGGATAGGTAGACGCCTGGTAGAATATTCTAAAAATGATGTCAGAATTGGTCAAGTGACTCATATCGGCCCCATGAGGTGCGCTAGTATTTAGTTTCTCCAATCCGGCTGCCAGCCAAGACGAATTTTGCTCGTTCATTCTCTTCAAAATCTGTCGTATCATGCATTCTGCTGTGCAAAAGCAGTTGGAAAATAGATAACCAAACTTGCAGCTTGAACCGACAGCTTATAATTTGGATTTAGGTGGTCTGTGGTCTGTGGAAAAGTCCCACTAGATAGGCAGAATCGCATAAAAAGGTGTCTCCTTTCGACAGTTTATGAATCCTTCAGTATGAGGTTTGTATGACTTCTATCTGCATTGGCCAGAAGAAGGGATCAAGAAAACACTAATGGTTGTAAACTCAGGTGTTCTGACTTACTTTGGTTCATTCAACTAACTCAAGGTGTCTGCCATTGGTTCATTTGATTCAACACTTATTGGTTGGTCGCAGATATCGAAAAGCAGCAACCAGCTGTGAAGTTGATAAGGGTCACCTGACTTCTTACACAACAGCCTACTCCTGTAGATCGATACCAGAAAGTGCAGGGCTTTCGCTATGATTATGGAGGGGGGTATGTTTAGGTCCCAGTACTTACTATCAAAAGGGGAAGGAAGATCTACTTATCCGATTTCATCTCCATCACTCATCCGCGTGCGTGATGAGTTGCAAAGACAAAATTGATTACAATGAGACCATAATCCAATGAATGATTTAAGAATTCCCCTAAATATTGCTAATGTTATTTATCGAGAGGTTTTTATGTAGTTCATACATCCGGCACAAGTGTCCTTGCTGGCATGGTGTACTGAGTATTGATTGCTAACTTTCTGAAAGACCGTTGTCGCTTCCAGAAGAAACTAGCCCGCTTTCGTTATTGTCACTCTTCAGAGACGTCTGATCCAACAGAGCTATGCAAAGGTGGTTCCACTCGGGAATCAAGAGGATGTCGAAACCATTGAGTCCAATGAAAAGAGGTTAGAAAATGGTCACAAGCCTGGTAGGTCAATGACAAGTGACCGAATGGAAGATCGATAAACAGGCTGGCTATTACATGTCTTTGAGTGTCAAATAACCTTATATGGCCACCCGATAATTTCATATGGCCTGATATTTTTCCGCACAAAAGTGGTGTTCCGGGGCAGCTGCTCCTGGATTTGTTGGAGATCGTGGGGTGCGTCCCTCAGACCAGCCCGGCAACCCTAGAATGACGGCATCATTGGAGCAAATCTGGGTCTTTGGCCAACATTGTTCATGAGAACTGATTCGAATAGGGCTCAGTCGGGAACTACGAGAAAAAGTGATCGCGATAGAAGACAGCAGAGCCGAGTGTTAAATCACCCTCTTCACTATCGATGGCACAACAGCAGTGTTTAACACCGGTGCTTCGCTGCCGTACAACCGTAAGTTATTAGAAAGCCTTGCCTTGAAGAGGATGATAAAAGTGGATGGCGATGGGACCTAGTGCTTGCCTACCACAATCGTTCTGAGGTGCCTACACCTCCAGACACCCATTCAGGCAATCTGGATAGAAGCTGACAAAAAACGCCATTTACATTGATTAGCAGACATGTCTTGCGCAGTGAGAATCACGTGCTCCCCATCCGGTAAGTCTGACAGCACCCGGGCTTTTTATACTCACATGCATACCCTTTGCCAGGTAAAGGGTTGGCCAACTCTGGGCTTGCCCCACTCTGAATTAGGCACCAAAACCAACACCCTTTTCGACAGACGATTGTTCGGCATGCGCAATACATGGCCTAACTAACGCAGCTTTTGGTCCTGGACGCATTTTTCGGGTGAAGCTCCTGTTGCACAACCGAACAATGGCTTTCGAACTGCCTCATTACGGGTTCACTGATATCAACCTATACGAGTTATAGTTCTGAGACAATGGTTATCGAAGGCCTGACGAATTTTCAGTTCCGCTGCTCACAGAAGCCTCATATCACAGCCCTACAACAGAACAGCCCGTACTGTAGCCTGGTACACACATCTCTTGATGTTCAAGGACATACCGCTTTGACGCCATAGTTACCCCAATTTATCAAACTTGAACCGAATCTTGGATGTTCTTATACTGCCACCATGTTGCACTGTAATAAAACCTTGGTTCCGGAAACACGATGATATATATGTATGAATCTTGCCAACAAGAAGGATGCGTGGAAGGGAGAGAACCAACTGACCTGATTGTCAACGGTAATTTGAACTTCGCCGTTCACCCCATAAGCATTGATCTAACTCGTTGATACGGTGGTCCAAATATTGTCTTTGTTTTTTAGAGGACAAGCATTTTGGTTTACCATTGAATTCGACCAACCGCTACACGATTGCTGTGTAACGTATGAGAATACCATCAGTAAGCTCTGAGAACTGTTCAGCCTTCACTGAAAGGAAGGACGGATGTCTTATTTTCGCATCTGGCTTGTGAGTTTACAAACTAAAATCCTCAACAAGGGTTAATTAACTCAAAATCAATACTTTGAACCTTGAAAAATGTCAGCAGGTGGCGAACCTGAAACGTGGTGCCGCTAGGGTTGAACAAAATGACAAAGGGGCATTCAACCATGTTCTGGGGCAGGAATCAAAGAAACATGTTGATAGTCATAAGTCTGACAAGAAGTCGATTTCAAAGTGCAGGAAAACGCAATGACCGACACTTCAATTGATTCCGTCCATTCAGAAGGCATCGATTTGAACACAGAGAAGACCGCTGGCTTGCAAGAAAGAGAATAATACCAACCACATTAATCCGACCACGGCACAGTGGTTCGTGGATCCAAAAGACCAAGATACTTATGGCGGCTCGTCAGGTCTGCCGCAGCAACCGTCAATAATGCGTTTTCACTGTAGTCAATACGAAAATCTTCCGCCGTCAGCTAGCTACATTGCGCTCCCTTCCAGCAAACAATTTGGAAGCTGCCTGGAAGAAACCTAGAGGTGAGGTGAAGCACGTTCCAAAACATTGCGTCTAAGGTACACAGAGCGGTAGTTCAAGCAATCTGAATTCAGCTAGAATATGTCGTTGAATGTTCATAACTAGCTTTGTTCCCTGTCCTCTGAATAGAAAGCGTGCAATGTTGCGCCAGAAACGCTTTAGTGGAGAATTCCATGTGAATGCCGTGTTCAGTGAGTGCCGCTGATATTCTTCATTGAGCCTCGGTGAATGAAACCTCATTTTCTCAGTCACAAGGGGTCATGTGTGTGTGAGAGAGAGAGAGAACATGGTTACATTTCATTAGCCAACTCAGGCGAAAGCCGGAAATCAGTCTCTTGGACCAACTGACGAGATATGAGCTCATGCTGGCTTATAAAACCTACGCACACAAGTGCTGAAGGAGCCTACACGCACATGAAAACTTCTGTCTTCAATCGCGTCATTTCGTGTTGGTGCATCGCCCATACCTCTCGCTAAACAAAGTCGTCGTGGCGAGTTTGTACACTTAACAAACCTGTTCTGACTTGAAGTGCAAATCGGTGGGCCCATTGTGCGTCCTACGGACGAAGTTATCTTGGAGACGAAACAATATCGATCGTTGGGCTGAAATATCCCGACATTAGAGCACACAATCCGGTTATGCGAACAGTACTCCCTAAACAGCAATCTTATTTCTTGCACCTGCAGCCAATTCGAAAGTCCCGTGGGTGATCTCATTGAAACCGCAGTCTAGTACCTTGCTCACTTGATTACCGGATCAGCTATCCCGCAATCTCACCCGATATTTTGGTCGTTCAAAAATCAACATTTCAGCTCGACTTTGGTGTACTCGATACTGTGACTCATTAGTATACGCACGGCAGATGGAATTACTTGATGTTCTGTTGAATTTCCGCTCATAATTTGCATGATCGAGGGCGTCTGCTCCAATAAAAACGTACATAGTTATGTTAATTGACAGTCGTTGGCATGGTGCACTTTACTGACCGATGGAAGATCAATCAACGCCTCAGTTGAGTTTATGCGACTTTCGTTCTAACGAAGTATACAAACAAAGGAGATAAGTTACAAGAGCATATTGCTCAAGCTAACAGAACTATCAACCGCACCTTGTATTGCATTTGAGCGTTTGAGCATTAGTGACTGGTTTCTTGAAAACTTATTGGTGACCCAATAACGCGAACTTTATCTCGACAGCGTAGTTCAATGTTGGCGGGCACTCTAGCATACATTGGACAGTTTCTTTGGAACCGACATTATTCAGTTAGGCAAAACACCCTATTTGAAATCATCATAGGAGCTGAACGTAGTGGGTTGACAACTGTCCTTCTCTTATGCCCTGTGGGTATGACGCAACGCGGCAAGATTAGACAGTTTATTGGCAAATCACGACAAAACCGGATGACACGAACGTGACAGACATCTGTGCCTGTCGCGACAGCGAATCATGAGTGGAGCCAATCAAGGCGTTGGATCAGGCCGTGAGCAAAACCGCCTACGCACGCGATGGGAATGACAGCGACGCGTGTGGAATTGGAAGATTGAAAAAGAACAAAGATGAATTAGCGAAATACACTCATTTGCAAACAAATTTGGTTCTGCGAGAGACTCACCTGGAACCCAGCTGAATCTCTCGTTTGTGATGTTTTGATGAATCGATACCAAGAAACGGAGGCACGGATCTCGAGTTTCGCTATTGTTAGAGCTCAAGAGTGTATATCCTTGGCGAGCGTGTTACCACTAGTCCACCAGCGCACGTTGGACGCGCCTGAATTATCGGATCGGAACATGCGACGTGATTGGTTGGCACAATGGCTCGGGCGGCGACCCGGTAACCGTCTTGGTTTCATCGATCGTTTGGCCTTCTTGTCAAGACCCACCAGTCAGGAGGGACGTACGGACGCGCTAGCTGACTGGGATGTCCCACGAGGAGAGCCGATCGACACAAGCAGGACAGTCACTGGTTGGTCGTTCGAATCGTCGAACCAACCAATCATATCGTCCGAATGTGAACACGTTCGCCCGCTCCGATGTGACGGTTCAGGTAGGTCCAACGTGGGCTGGTGATAACAAGCTCACCCCGCATGTCAGATGACCGGAGTTCAAACCAAGAGTATGCACTACTGATGAGCTCTAATGAGAGCGAAACACGAGTCCTTTGGTGTGGACTCATCGGAGTAATGGCACCAGGACAGGAGAAAGACTGTTCAAACCCAAGTGACGTGAATGTGAATCCTGCAAATCCGGCAGTCCAGCCTAATACGAATTAGTCTCAAAGGGGACACAAAACCTTCGAAAAGACTCCCTATCCAATGATCTAGCCTCAAACATGAGCGTCCCAGCATCATTGACTATGGGCAAACGTAGGAAATTATTCGATGTTCGTGGTATTTGTGCTCTGAACTGTAAAATGCGGTTCGCCTGGCTTCCGATACCAGTAAGGCGAAAACATTCAATGGCCTATTCATTTGAAAAGGCATTGGTGAAGAGAACGAACATTCTAGCGAAATACACTCATTTGCATACCAATTTTCTTTTGACGGCAGGTGCACCTGCAAATGAGTGTATTTCGCTGATTTCGTGCAATTTGGGTTCAAGTAGGACATAAGGTTGACGAGAACTCGGGGACTGAGCCTGCCTGATGAGTCCCAAGAAGAGCGAAACCGGTGGTGGTCTGTCGAAGGTTTTTTAGCAACCCTATAAGTAGTGTACAAAGAACATTCTACCTTTCAGATATTGTAGTAAGGCAGAAGTGACTTGGTACTGTTGACCACTGTGTTCGATGTATTCCGTTATGGCCAGACTGAGGTCTATTGTCTTCCCCGGGAACAGCACCGACATGAGGGCGACTACTTGCTCTAGGATACATATTACTGCTTGCCGATGCAGCAGCTGAGATCGCAAGCTATAGGTTGCAAGAAGGGGGCAATCGTTGTGACATCTGTTAGCTCACAATCTGAGTGTGAGAACGCTGCAGATATAACAGGTGCGGTTAGGTAGCAACATGTCGAAGGTGCGCAAAAGAGGCACTTTGTTCCAACCATCAACAGAAGGTGACATCATAGATGCACGCAGTAGCTCGGTATAATGAACGACAATTTCGTCCTCCGATTAGTCGGACGGCGTAAATATGTATAATTCGATGGGCACGAATATGACTTCCATCAACCTTTCAAACCATACATGTTTTTTTCAATGGAAATTCTGTCCTGTAAGTGAAACCAGTCTATACTGAAAGGCCGTCTTTGTAAAGAATCATCAGCTCCTGTCATATTGCAAATCATTTACAAACAGCTCAATGGAAGAATAAATCCACAAGATGAGCGGAACTTCCATTGGAGAAGTCGCTGCTCGAGGAACCGGTCGACTTGTGACCACTTGATGTGGCTTCAGTGATTGAAGGGTGATTGGTGCTCTGTTCTGATTAAGTGCGAGTTAATCACACTGCTCATCGGCTGCTTGTCACCGAACGGTTACGCCTTCCAACTACTAGCCGGGAGGTCACGGACTAGAGACTCCAAAGTGGAGTTTTGTGAGATGCATTCAACTGGTGATTCTCAATAAGGGTGTACAGTGCTTCTTGGTTTTTCAGCATAGACTGGCTTCACCCGTAGGATGAAATCCTCATGGAGAATTCCAAAATGGACTCACACTTGGGAAACAGTATAACTCCTGTAAGTACACTTTGAACTCAATAAGTATGACAATCGTGGTCCCCCGTGATACTTCAAGCGCTTTGAGCACGAAAGCTTACATCAATGGTCAATGACCTTTTTAATGTGGAATAAATGTGATTCGAAGAGGATTAACGAGAAGCAATCCAGTGTTCCGTGGTTTAAACCATCATCACAGGAGCAGACGTATTCACGTGTGATCAAATCGCGTTTGGTAAGGGAGTGTGCAACTTTCTTTCAAAGGTCACCTTGTCCGTGATGTTGATAGTCCTGTGAGGGCTTCTGCAATCTCCAAACATGAATAATCAAGTTAAAACTGGACAGATGAAATGATCCAGGATTGGCAAAAATGGGCAACTTTGAAAACACACACTACTTAAATCCGTCTATGCGGAGTTGTATTTGGAGCTCGCTTGTATTACAATTGGCCTCCAAGTTATCGGTTCTATTTGTACTTTCCTCCAGTCCATCACGCTCCTTTGTCAACTGACCTAACAGGATATCCGTGGAGGTTCTCCTAGGTGTTGAGGTCTGTAGTGACAGAGCGTAGAACGTGTAGCAGAGATTTGCTGCCAGGATGGTTACTCTATTTTCGGTTTTCCAGGCCGGTAGACGCTCTAGCATGATTTTTCGAATTGGTCGATCGTGAATATCTATGCAGGTGGAAGCAGTCAGTTTGAACAGTAAAGATTTGCGGGATCCACTGAGTGGAGTACCTTCGCTTGATGTGGGAAGAGCGGTGAACGAGTGGGATTCACGCGTTGTCTCCTTTGTAGTCGGCCGGGGATATTGAGACCTGGGGATGTTCACAATCATTCGCTCACATAAGCTTTGTCACCCAATTTAATGCGGGTGTTAGAAGGAACTCCCTTTGTAGTTTCATAGCTTTTAGCTGACGGCATGCGGTAGTTGTCAATAACAGCTATTTGTAAGGAAATGAAAAACGGACCTACAAGAGGCGGTTTATGATTATAAGGATAGCATATCAAGAACCATCAAAATTGCACAGTGGAATGCAATGTTGGTTGCACCTAAGAAGATCAGTTAAGCTGCCAGGACACCGGGCTAAGCCCTACATAGTTGCTGTCTGGTTGACAGACTGCCTTCGTTCTAGACCGAGAAACGTTTAGCCTGAACACTGAGCCCTTTTAGACAAAAATATCACAGTTTCTCCACCGTTTGTTCACCAGAAGGAAAGTGTGAACAAATCTGTATAGAAATATCACGATTCCGAACAATTTTATTTTGCTAACAGGTTTGCTTTGTGCTCTCACAAGACACCTCCAGGCTCAACTCAACCTGACTTCGAACGGCAGTTGGTGGCATGGTGGCATTTTGAAACGTGCATCTTATTTACAGTAAGTAATGAATACAGTAAAACTAGGAAACGGAATCAATTATTGTTATCTTGCTGAGTCGCCAAGATATTATATCTTGCTGCCGTTCCCGCTCCAGTGCCCCGTGCCGGAAAAAGACTCACCGATAAGGAACACAACAGCTTTAGTCCGAACAAGCGAGTGCGAGAGCCTGTGTGCGAAACTACAACGGCCTCAAGCTACTTTATTGGAGGGACGCTGTCTGACCTTGGTACCTTAGACGCTGTCTCGCGCTGTCCGGCTTCGATACAAGGCTGTCACGCGCTGCATATTGCGGGGGCGTTGTCTGTCTGGTCAGCATCCAGCGGAGTTGAGGGTCTCAGTAGATTTCGGGCATTCAGTGGTTACTTCCAGGAATCTGACCCTCCTGATAATTATGAATTCCAGACCCATGTGGCATTAGCATAATGGTACGCCTAGTGTTGGATTCGAACCAGTGATCTCTCAAATACCGAACGCATGTTTTACCAACTGAGCTACCGAAAAGGGATACCGTGCGCCAATCGTGAACGTCTGTGCACATGATTTGCCATTTCTTGTTCATATACTTCTCGCCGGCCAAGATATTCTCCTCACAATGATATCACACTCATAAGAGTCCGAGTGCCTAGGAGACAGGTTACTTGTTTGACTCAGTTGGCCGGATAGTGCGATCACCACGAGCAGAAATCTCGGCACAATTGTCGATTAAATTGGGAATCTATCTGAGTATATCAGTACTTGGGGCACAAGTGCAAACAAATACATGGACGCACTTTCTGTCAAAGACCAGACAGCATCTCCAACTCCCCGGTCAAACTCTGGAGCAAACTATTAGAAAACAAAATCGTCGTGATTACTGGCGTGGTTTTTACAACTTCAACTATACAGCAAGATTAGCAAAGTCAGTGGAAGAAGTTTGGGGAGATAGCGCAGAGGAGTTTTAAACATACATTGCGGACAATCAGCTGGCCTTCAAACGAATCTTTCCAAGACTTCGACACACATCCCAATATGTCGATTGTATGCGTCATTACTGTAAGTGCAGGAGTAGGACCCCCCAGCTCATCGGATGCAAAATTCAATTCACTTCAGTTTGTCAGCTATAAGCCATGTACCATTGGCACATTGGTTCCAGCTGCTACAGTTTTGATCACCGGAAATCGGGAGTGTGGGACATACAACCAAGCCTTGGAGGCGAAGGCATGTTCAGTTTGTTCGGAAATTGGGTAGCTACGCATTGAAGGCGATAACTTTGATGCACGAGCGCCACTGACTGCGCGATTGGGCCATTTCTGCCTATGCCATTAACCATTGGTGAGTTGAGTCCCGGGGTCTCCATCCAGGGAGGCAGCAGTTGCCGATCCGACTAAGTTTACTGGCTAGTGTTTTCGTACTTCGTTGCCAGGTCATACACTGTCCACCTCTCTGTCGCTTCCACTCGGCGGAAGCAGACGGTCTTCTGGCATGCGGAGTACATGTCCTAACCAGCGTAACCTATGAAGCGTGAATAATTCATCTATCGCAGGAGAGTTCCTTCCTCCTAAGACCATCTGGCGTATCTCAGCATTGCTAATCCGATGTTCCCACCACATCTGACCAATGCTTCGAAGACGCCCATGGTCAAACAATGACATCTTCCGTATGTCCTCTGCGAGTAAGGGCCACGTCTCTGATCCATAGAGCAGTATGGATCGCACCGCCACAGTGTTAACTCTGCCCTTAACAGACAAACTGACGTCACGTCGGCACCATAGGTGTCGGAGGTTGGCAAAAGCTGTCCTGGCCTTTCCGATTCGCTCTTCGGATGCGCAACTTGGTGGTCTGCTCAACTTCCCTGAATGACCTTGTTTTTCTGTCAAGAAACTCTCTGACCTACAAGTCGAACAATCTTCTCAGACTACCCTGACCAAAGCTTCAAAGTCCTCATCCTCAATAAGTGTCGGCGCTAAAATTGGACTAGATAAGTATCGTCATCCGTAAAGCGGGGAACTCGACATGTGGTTTTTCTGAAGGCCCAACACGTTTCCTGAGTTTCAGCACAGTCACTGTCGCTGTTCCGAAAGCTCAGCATAATTCAACCAGAAAGGCTGTTAGACTTCAAACAAATGCAGTCTGTGTGAGGATGGGCAAACCTGGTACAATCAGAGGACTCTGGTAGTGAAAGAAGCTGGTACAGATGGGAATGTCCGGATGCACAGAACTGCACCAAAAAAATCAGATGTCGTCAAAGATAAATTTAAAAAAATTGAGCCGCCGGGCTGAATATTTTGCTCGGACGTCTGCCTCCGGTCGTAAAACGGCGGCTACCGGGGTCAGTCATATAACATCATGTGGGATGCAATTCTGAGAGTGCCAAACAGGATTTCAGACAAATAGGGTGTCTGTGCTGCACTTCAAATGAGTCTCGAACCCGGTGGATAGGCTAGCTATTCTGCATACATTTGGCCAAAGAAGAATGCCCCGAAGTTTGAAAACCTTCGTGTCTGGTAGTCGGATTGTTCGCTGAGATGGACAATTTGATTGCAAACGTTTCGTTACCAATCGAGGTGACACCATCAGTGTGTTGTTTGCGAGCGTAGTGGAGCGTAGTGATGGGTCGGTCGTTTGCTCGTTGAGTATCGTTTCATGAGTGTTAATATACGTATTGCTAGCCTGGACTGAGCTTCGATCACCACCGGTTGTCCGGTCGGGCGGTTCCATTGGTTGCTCTGTTGTCCTGTGTCCTGATTGGTCTTCATGTCATTTATCCCCATTTTTCTGGTTGCGTTGGGGTCTACAACGAGTTTCTTCACGACTGGTGGGATTCGTCAGGTTTGTCCCCTCTCTCCCCATTTTCCATCAACTTTGAAAGCCACACCATCAACTAGTGTGTAGGTAACGACGTCCGTGCATCATTACAGTCGGAAATAGTTACCTATTTCGCAATGCAATTTGTAGCTTCAAACTGCAAGGTCGTCCTTCGGGAATTTCAAGGTTTTGGAAAGTTCTAGACACCTCATTATTGATTGCTCTCTCCAGAATCACGAGTCCCCACCGCTCTTCTTTCTTTTCACCTTTTACTATGGTCTTCTTCCTCCATGTCTGTATGGCTTTGCTGTGCATCAGGAGACCAGCAAAACGGGCAGGTGGGGGTCCGTTTTCGGATGAAATGCTGGAAACCATATTGATTTATACAACCCGATAGTTCAGCCTAGACAACCGTAGCAGGGTTACTGTAGGGAGATTCCCCGACTTGTATCAATACTCCAATGATTCGCTGTATCATCGCAAGTCCGTCTGATGGATAATAGACTGTATTTGACTCAAACCTAAGACCGAAGCTGCTCCGTCTTATACTAACCTAAACCTTTCAAATTATAAGCAAATCAGGAAAGGTGAGGTCAAGATGTGAACACCACCAGGTTGTAACTTTTTTCGTTCACCATTCTAGTAAAGGTGACACAGTAGAGACTAGATATTACAGTGGTGACAGTTTGTATGCGCTCCGGGACCCACTGAGCTATACTGGGGGGGGGGGTTCCGTACGGCACTCACAGTCTCTCATACCAGGTTGGTCAATGGCTAGAGGTCTGACCAAAACAGTCTCTTGGCCCTCCGGGTTGGGGGTTGGAACATGTGTGGCGACCTGTTCTTTAAAGATTGTAATGTGCCTTCATTTCCCGCCAAACACCGCTGCCTTGCGGTCAGGCTTTTGAGCCAAAGGCTTTGGTTGAGGGCCCTAATCGTCCTCCTGTCTAGGTATGGCAGTATCCCAGGCCACGTACAATCAAGACACTCACAACTAACAATGATCTCATGCCATATCGACCGTCGCATGGTGCCACCAGCCGGGTCGCCTTACTTGCTCCATACAGCAGGGCGGGTAACAGGCTACTGCTGACGCCTCCCTTCTCTCTCTTTTACATACTTTTTCTTCCCCCACCCAATTAATAACTCCCTCCTGATAGGTCCGTCCGTTAAGACTGACCACGCAGTTCGTCTTGCATCGGTCTTGGCCAAAATAACTGCAGGTTCGTCGGCACCTACAGCCTTAGGCATCTCAAAATCCATCTTCAAGCCTCAAAAACCAGTCTATCTGGTCGATGTTAGTACGACAGCGAGGTATCACTGTTGAACGCTGGCGTTGTGCTGCCGACAATGATGATGATCTTAACACGGAAACAGGACAATAAATGACGGGCCCGAACAGTAAACTCGTCACTGAGCAACCGAAATGGCCGTGCTTTTAGGTCCGACAAGACCCGCTAAACATGGCACAGTACATAACGAAATACACTCATCTGCATACCAAGCTGGTTTTGACGGGAGACTCACCTGGAACCCAGCTGAATCTCTCGTTTTTGATGGCACAATACAGTTACGGTGAGCAGCCGTCTGCGAAACTGTTTGAGTGAAATGCACACCAGATTCGAGCAAACAAAACGTAATGTCCGCCACAATTATACCCCCCCTCCACCCCTATTATCGACTTCAAATGCTCCGGGCCCATTCAACCCATTGCCTGCATATGAGCTTTACAATTTTGTAATAAATCAGCATATTCCGTATCGAATAAACTTGTCAAACAGATGTGTTTCATTGAACTGTGAGATGCAACATCCTTCAGATATGCTAATTTCATGCTTTTCTTGGTTAATCAATCGGAATTTAAGAAAAACTTCCATATAATTCGGCTTATTAGGGTGATAATTGCCAATGGTTTCAACCACCCTACGTATTACCTTGTGTTTGAACAGAGGAAAGATCTTTGAAGCATGTCGATATGTTAGATACCCAGGGTTACAAAGAGAGAGCAACACTAATCAATGAGTTGCACATGATATCGATTTCGGAGTACTTATCTACCACCGTAACTTATCTAAGCCGTCGTATTTCGTTAAAATAATTGGTGTCATGTGACCGCCTTAACAAAGTGACGTATAATGATGCATAGTATAGTGACGTAGCCGAAAATTTAAATTCACAACGTACAGCCTGTAGAACCGTTATGAGGACAACAGTACTTATCAACTCCTTAGTTAGCAAGAATCCAAGATTCTTTTGCAATAGTCTAAAGCTTCATTTGCAACTTTTCACTAATGACATTTGGATTGTGTGACAACATAACGACTCGAGAAGAGATATGAACACACGTCATCCGTCTAACAGTTGAACGTATACCCTAAGCTTCAAGCTCCGCGTCTTATCGATCGGCATAACCAGGACGGTTATTATAGGTCGTCGTTGGACGCATTGGGCCGACTAAACGCGTTGGCCTTTTCAGACGTGGAAATCCAGATGCGCCCAGCGTGCTCTGGTGAACAAATGTGGTAACACGCTGGGCTCTCATGTCGGATGTGCGGAATGCAAAGGATATGCACTGATGATGAGCTCTAATGAGAACAAAACTCGGGTCCAGTGCTCCCCTCCTTTGGTGCGGACTCACCGGAATGATTGTGCCAAGACAGTAGGACGAATGTTCAAACGAGAGTGATGTGGGCGTGAATTTTATGTTATCGCCTAGCATGACCGCATGCACTTCCAAAGTCAGGATGATTTGTCAGCCATCCAAAAACTAATGCATTTGTAGTGTCTGCGTTTTGTCGGTTAAGTCAGCCTCCTACGACAAACCGATAACTTTTGATTATCCTTGTTCAAACTCGTTAGCAGTGTGCATCTCATGAACTTTTAGGAAGTTTCGAAAGTTCAACACTTTGGTTGATAGTCCAATATCATTATCCCCTGTTAGATGATCAGTGGCGTGATCACTGAACGCTAGGATGGTGCCTGGCTCCACTGTTCTCCAGCCACAACAGGTGAGTTAATGCTGACTGGTTCGTCGAATGACCACTTCTCAGACAGAACACTCAAACCAGATGCCAGTAAAATCCCACTCAGCTTAAGTGTAAGACTACCCATTCTTTGCGGCGAAAATGGTTGTACCCTATTTCACGAAAAATGCTCATTGGATGGGGGGATGCGAAGGAATTCCCCTATACACATCAGGTTGCTGCCGTTTCGTTGACTATCCGACTCGATCCTTGTTCTTCGTTATCATGCCACCTGCTATCGAAAGTTCATAACCGACGTAAATACTTGTGAAATCCGTTTGAATTTGTACTTACCTGATGTGATCTTTCCGGATAGAGTTCCCTAGAATTCTTGGTCATAACGTCATTTTACAGCTTTTCTGTTCCCTTGTATAGGTTTGCATATTTTCCAGTACATCATCGTAGGTATAAACCTTGTTGTGCACAAACTATTTGGAAGTACGCAAGCTGTCAT
>SJOL01002530.1:61468-81425 GCA_004794785.1 Opisthorchis felineus
TTGTAGAAGGTCGTGTTTGACACAACCAGGTAAATGCTGTTTACTACCTTTAAAACTTCCACCTAGATGCTCACTCTTAGGAATGGAACATTCACTGACAACACTTTCGGGGGACGCAAAATCGAATATTGTTCCTGGAGCTTGAAGCATGTATACACCGCTTGACCTACTGTAGCTAACAGACGAATGCGGTCGACACAAATAGTTTAAACGGGATCAACAAACCAATGTTCTGTAGCAAGCCTAGAGTTCCTTCAATTCCGAAAGTGAAAACAAAAGCCTTTTCCAGTTTCCACACAAATACATCTGGCTCTTTGGGAAACGCCACAGGTTGAGGAGGGTGGACAATGAAGAAGAAACCCTAGGGGAATCAAACGCCAGTACCGGCGGTGTTGCGAAGGGGGAGACAAATATGCAGACACGACAACAATAACAAACAAAACCAATTTCAGACACCCGGTGCTTTTATGTCCAAAGAGCAGTCTCATAGCTATGACTTCCTTCCTTTCTTTTTCCTGCTGCTTTTCGAGCCGCCGCTGCTTTTTTGAGTTGTGGCGGCCTCGTGCCCTGTTCTGGGTGGCGTATGGAGAGCATCGGAGGTTAGGTGTACTGATTCAGCTGGAGTAGGGAAATCCGCCGGAGATGTTGTAGGGTTTGAGGAAATCTCCTCAGGTTCTGACGCTGTGGTGTTAGAAACTGGCGCTGGATTGGCGGTAGCGGGTGCTTCGGGTGCAACGGTGGACGATTCTGTTGCAGCGGGTTTGGCAATCGAATCTCCAGTTTGATCGAAATTCGCCTGGGTCGCGGTTTTGGCTGCATTCGTATCAGCTATGGGCGTTTCTGGCTTCATTGCGGGAAAGAGAATGACTTCTTTCAAATTGTTGGTATTGGTCAGAAACATGGCCAGCCGGTCAATCCCCATGCCCCACCCAGCTGTGGGCGGAAGACCATAGCCAAGGGCCGTCAAAAACGGTTCGTCTGTTGGCATCGCTTCGCCGTCGCCAGCAGCCTTGGCCTGTAAAATGCGAAAATGAAAATACAGCAGATAAGCAAAACAACACTGAGGAAAGTCCATGAATCTATAAAGAACCTGCGCTTTCGGCCAAATAGTAAACGGATTCCTAACATAGTAAAAGCACAACGGTGTTCTCCAAATCCACTGAGCTCGGGATAACTCAGTAATTAAGGCGCGAAGTTACTCACCGGAAGGTCTGCGTTTCAAACCCTATCCAGGTATCTCGAACGCTCTTGTCTAGGACTGGGCAACTTGACAGTATCTCGATCCTCGTGCTTTTTACAGTAGGTATGGCAGCTAAACACTGAAAGGGTGTCGCAGTTGAACGACTTTATTTCCATTTTTCATCATCGTACTTGTCGTACCACCTCTCAAACCCAACTTGAGGGACTACCGTGAAATTGAGCCAGTACAACGGTTTGTTTTCATGGTCGTCGGCTCTAATAACCGCATACTTTGTGTGATGACTACAAAAGTGAACTGTCACGGATTACAACTTTCAAAGCATTTATCTATAGCACCGGCCCCCGGGGCATCATATTCACCACTGACAGCAACACCAGAGAACACTGACGCCTCATTGCCATCCAGCCAAGATGATTTATTAGAATGATGATCTATGTAGGATAGAAGGGAAAAAGGAACAGGGAGGGGACGTGGGGCCAACCTACCACAATCACCTACACTTCCACTATCCAGTCAGACAATCTAGGCGAGATGGCTCAGTGGTCAGAGCGTGAATTTACTGACCGGAAGGTCCGTAGTTCGAACCCGACCTCTGCCTCTTGACTTCCCCTGTCTAGGCTAGGGCAACCTGGCAGTCTGCCAGCCCTCGTGCTTCCTTTGGGTGGCATGGCATCTAGGTACCGACAGTATGTTATATCGTTCACTGTCTCCAACCAAGTACAGGGAGGGTCAGGTGGAAGGCAAATAGCGCCAACGGCACCCACAAATTCTGCCCACCTTTAAGTTTCCGCCACTCCGATCTAAGCATGGAAAACAGTGCTCCTCTTGGCAGGCGGTGACTCGGAATACGTAACACCTGACCAGCCACTAGCCGAATGCATTCTTTGAGTGAAGTGCTGTCTGCCTCAATAAGGATCCGTTTGCTCATTACGAATTCGATTATTCTAACAACAGTTCTGAAATACCAGAGGTCAAGGTCTCAGATCCTTCACCAGAAGCTCACAGACGCAAAACACTTTTGCCCATCTGATGCACACCTTTTAGAGACCACAAGTGGCGCAAATTAGAAAACGCAATTCTGGCCTTTGAGATTCGTGCGTTGACTTCGTCTGTCACACTACTCTCAGAGGTAATGCCTGCAAAAGTACGGAGAGGCTTGATGGGACCGGAGTTGGAGAAATGGAGGAGCAGTCGGAGCAGTCGTGAATGCACGGTAGCTGCTTTAGCTAGTCCGCAAAACAAGACTCAAGAGATTCGCCATTGATCAGGTTGGTCAACAACCAATCAAATCACCCCAGCTACCGAAACTTAGACATACTGCCGAGACCCAAGAAACCATCTATTGGTGAATAACAGAAACCTAATCTACTTAAACTCTAGACCACTGGGTAGAATATCCTCAGCAGTTCAGTTGTCCATCCACCTGGAAACCCTGTGTCTTAAATTAGAATCGCTCAACTAAATACCACTGCCTGTTAGTTGAGGTCCCGATTCAGTTAATGGGGCTCAACTGCCATGCTACCCGAGGGAAGCACGAAGGCTGAGAGACTGCCAAGTTGCCCAAGTTCAGATAGAGGCAGTCGAGATGCTTGGGGGATGGGTCTGAACCAGGACACCTTCCGGTTAGGAAGTTCGCGCCTTAAGCACTGAGCCACCCCGAACTCGAGGAGTAAATTAGGCATCCTACGAACTGGGAATCATCTCCACTTCAATTATGGAAGGACATGAAGAACAAAAGTTCCGTACCACTTCCTCAGTGGTTCTAGTCGGACGGCACTCTATTTAACCTCATCACGACCTTACAGGAGGGGCAGTTGGTTTAGCATGACAACGCAGTGCCTCATCAGCATCATCAGTATTGACACTGATGCTTCACTGCCGTCACCACGACCATCATCAGTTGTAAACACCACATACTTGCCGTATAGAGCTACCACAGTTCCATTCAGCAATGATTTGCGGGGGAAGGGGGGGGGGGAGGAGATAGCTGACATAATTGACGCGCAAATACAAGGTTGTCAGTGAACTTTTCATTTGAGAGTGGGAGAGGAGTTACACATTGTAGACAACCGCTTGGATGCACGAGCGACACTGAGGGCGCGACTGGGTCCTGTCTAACAATGTCTCTAAACATTGATGTGTTCCGTCTCGGAGTCCCCATCCACGGTGGTGGCAATGACCAGCACAGCTCAGTTTGCTGGTAATGGCTTCCAAACTTCGCTTCCAAGTTATTGTTTGACCTCCCTTGACTTGTTTCCATCCTTCACGTGCTTGTGCGAAAAGAGCCCTTCGGGCAAGCCGGTCGAATGGCATACGGAGCACGTGGCCAAGCCAGCGCAGCCTACGGAGTATGACCAGTTCATCTATTGCGGGGAAGTTATCTCTTCCCAAACCATTCGACGTACTGCAGCATCACTGATCCGCTGTTCCCACCATACTCGGGCAATGCCCCGAAGACATCGACGCTCAAACGCCGAAAGATTTCGACGTCCTCAGCGCGCAGCGTTTAGGTTTCTGACCTGTATTATAATAGGAAGCACACCGCACCATTGTAACTCGACCCTTAACGGACAAGCTGATGGCTCGCCTAAGCCACAGGTGATGCAGGTTAACGGAAGTTCCTCTGGCCTTCCCAATCTGGATGGAAACATCTTCCTTGGATAGACCACTGGGACTGATACAGCTGTCCAGGTAGACGAATTTGTCTGCTAGCTCAATCGGCTCATCCTAAAGCATAAGGTTAGAGTTTGAGCCCACCAAATCTTGCACCAGCACTTTACACCTTGCAGGTGTGAAGCGCATGCCAAACCGTAAGGTGGAAGTACTTAGATTATTTAACGTTACCTGCATTACAGTGGCGGGTCAGTAGGTCAAACATGACAACGCAGTGAACATGCTACTCACATCCTATGAACGTATTTCTAACCCCACCCCCAAAAAAGGTATCCGAAGAGATGCAGGGACAATCTTGATGATGCCACCTTACTCTACCATGATCGGCAGACATGTTTATTTCATTGCTACCAGGGGATTCGGGTGCTTGGCTCTTGATCACAATAGTGTGTGTTTGAAAATGGAAAGACTCGTAAGACCCAAAAAACGATTCACTCTTAAGATGTAGAACGTGAGCAACCACTCACAATAATTGATTGCTCCGGAACAGAACACTTATATTCACAAGAGCCTACCTTGGCTTGTTCGATAAAACGCTGTCGTTGTACCACCGGGTCGTTCAGTTCGGTGTAGGCGTTGCAAATCTCCTTTCGCAGGATGAACAATTCAAATCGTTCTGTTAGACCAGGTCTGGAACGATGCCACTTGGCCAAGGGACTCATCACGGTCGGGTGGCAAGTGAGAAATGTGGGACTGATGCAGTCGGGTTCGAGGAATTCACTGGCAAGCTAAGGGGGAAACAGTGGAAAACAACATCGTGAGGTAACCATTTGACTTAATAATAAAATAGTAATGAATCAGCTGTAGCACCATTTCGGTGTCTAGCTGCCATGTCACACGAAAGAAGCACGAGGGCCGAGATACTGCCAGGTGGCCCAAGTCTACACAGGAGCAGTCGAGATGCCTGGGGTTGGGTTTGAAACACGGACCTTCAGGTCAGGAGGTTCGCGCCTGAACCACTGAGCCAACACGAGCTTATTTGACCTAATAGAGTCGATGAAGTGCGAAAAATAGGGGTGCTGCACTCATGCATAAGTAACGGCCGATACATCACGTGGCTATGCCAAAAAACAGAGCGACGGTCAAACGAAAATCCGAGGCATGCAAGACGGAGTCCCACGTATGGACAAGTTGAGTCAACGTGATTATTAAACGTCAAAGACCTGTCCGGAATTGAGCAGTTCCCCTGATTACTTGGTACAGTGTCCACTAATGTCGTCTGCTGAAGTACTGTTGTCCTGTGCGGGCCTTACACGTTTCAAGCCCTTTGTTCGGACGAACAAGACACTGTGACACGCACCGACGAAGAAATTTGAGTCCACCGTAGAGTGGTCTCTCCGACAGACCATTCCCGAAGAGTGTGATTCCAAGGTGGGTGTGAAAAGGGGCCGGCCTGACGTTTAATTCGCGTTATTCACCTTCTAAAAAACAGCCCGGGTACTCAGCTTGAAAAGCATAATTGTGCACACGCCACTACGACTTGGCTGCTCAGGTCGGACGACAACAAATCAGAAAACCGATGGATCTGGACGCAAATAACGCCACTAGTGCAGCTGAATCAATATCAGGGAGCAAGTTAGGATAAAGCTCCCACGGCTCAACTAAGTGTATGTGGAGCTCTCCAAAAGCTTTCCTACAAACGGTTATGTCCTATATGGGTGTTCCCATAAGACTGCGTTGAAAAGTATGGCTTTTTTCAGGTAAGTAGATAGTGATCACATGAAGTACAGCGCTACCAGGTGAAAACATCGAAAAAATGTACCTCTCTGGTTCTAGAAAACTATGAAGTATAAACAGGTTTCATTAGGCTTCAGATTTCTTTCTGACGAGCCAGTGTATCCGATCACAGATTCAGTCACGTAAAATTCGTCGGGAACTAGGCCGTTCCGCAAGATTGCGGAGGAAAGAGAAGTCTTTGATAGAGATAACTACCAACCAAGCAAAAGCATACGTTGGGAGCAACATATAGTTTTCAGGCGTTCTGTTCTGTTCTATTTAACAAAAGCTAAATGCGATCGTCATCAAATTTACCTGCTCTCCGTAAGGAAGAGCCCGTCTGTTGGCACACTGTACCGGGCTCCGTTTCGATGGAGTAAACTTTTGTCCGTTACAAAACATCCAAAACTCTTCTCTAAGCACTGACCCGGGAAACTGGAATTGTGTGAGTGACGCAATCATGTCCATGGAGCAATGGAACTAGACGCAAGGGGAACTAATATTAGGAGTCCAGGATACAGATGTTACTGCTTTAAACATTCGTCTGCAAATATCAGCTTATTCGATCATAATTTCGCTCCGTATGGTGCTCAGCCCCCATCACTCCGAGTTCAGTCACACAGTTGTGGATAGATGGCTACAGTCGCAAAACATGCAGTGTCGGTCGCTATTTTCAACCACCACCGATGGGACCCAGTAACACAGCATACGACATAACCACGCATTGGTACTTTGGCGGAATTTAGTCATAAAACCGACCAGGGACACGCGAAAAGTACGGAACTGTTTGCTGCGAATCGGGCGCATACGCCGTAGTCACGGCAACTGTCAAACTGGTAAGAATAACTCTATACCAAACCAACCGACTCTGTGTTGCGACTTTGAGAAAAGCAGTGCCATGCTTGGACAACATCGTTAGTATCATATGAACCCTCTTTGATGTGTGGAAGCAGCTCGTCAATTACAGCATAATGCCTCTGAACGGCTCACAAGCATGTATTGATGAAATTAGTACTTTATTACAGGACATGTGGCAACAACAACGTTAAATAGGAGGCACAATGTTGTCCCATTTGGACAAGAGCAGTGAGGGGTTATACGTTGAATGAGGTTTTCAAGGTTTAAAGTTTCATTTGGTTCAGTCTCATGTGCTTGCATCGTCGATATTCAACATACGCTCAAGGAATAGTTCACATTAGGCGGCTAAGAACCTTCGACAAATACTCCCATTTGCACACGAAGTTGGTTTTGACAGGAGACTCAATTGAATCTGGCTGAATCTCTCGTCTACGGTGATTCATTTAACTGAATCTGCTGCACCAGATAGCCTTATGTTTCAGTTGCTACGATATTCGAGATATCGCTTTGTTGTTTGGACGTAACACACTACTCATAAGGTTGCTGTGGGCTGTGGAAGGGTTACAGCAACCTCATGAGTAGTGTGTTACATCAAAACGGCAGAGAACCTCCATTCGTTAGCTTCGATTGAATGAAGCGGTGAAAAATGCGCCAGTTATCCTCAATTTTCGGCCTAGAATATCTTATCAGTTATTTCCAAGGGACTCAGCTGAAGCTTTAATTCGTATCTATATAAGAGTACTCACTTTAACAGTAAAAAATAAACTGGAAAAACGATGTTTCTATCAGTGGTGTGCTAAACCAAGTCACGTGATTCTCCTTACGAGCGGTTAGAGGCCCTAAAGGGCATGGCACGTAACCGATCACCGTGGGGAGCTCGCTACCATTCCTTAGCCAGACTGCCTAGCTAACGTTTGCCTTTTGTTGTGTGCAGGGCTCGTGTTCGGTGAGGCTCACGAAGGACATTGAGTCAATCCTGCTGATGGCATGTTGATCCAACATAAAGCCAGGTGCGTTTTTATCCCCTTGGTTTTAGAGGGTGTTTGCGGTACCTTTCTTGGTAAGTTTCCCTAGAGAAATGGGGACTTTTGAAATAAGCTTTCAGTGCTCCTCTTTTCTACCTTTAATTAAGGCCGTCTACGTCAATGACTGCGTGGCAGTTAAGCCTCATTATTTACTAATGGTGTGTTGTCGTCTCTGATGAGAGTGATGACTTCCAGCCAATGCAACAAAAATTGGTAAGCGGTTAGCATAAGTCATTGAACAAGTGTCCGGAGGCCAGCCGCCCCTAATAACTCAACAGCACGTCATTCGGACGGATATATCACGTGCGGGCTACGGACCAAACGAAGGCATGCCATGATTGGTTAGAATGGCAGCCAATCTGGATCGAGCATCTTCAGCTCGACGCTTCTCATCCCCTCACGAAGATGCTAGCACGACCTGATGGAACATTCTGTGATTACCCTATAATCTTCCTTTGTCTCCACAAAGGGCTGTCTGAAGCTACCGTGTCTTTTGATATACCATGGTGGGCGGAGCAGGAAGCCAAGGACCGATACCGAGTTGCACGACCGTTCAGCAAGTCATGACAACAAGAGATCAAGATGCGGCGAAATACACTCGTTTTCAGACTAAGCTGGTGTTAACGGGAGACTCAAATAAATGACAGCTGAATCCTCCTTTCATGATTTATTTCAAGTAGAACATAAAGATGATGGAAATCCAAGAAACATGCCTACCCGACCAGCCTCAAGAAGAGCGAATTCGGCAGTGAACTGTCGGAGTTTTCAGCAACCTTATAGTTAGTGAGTGCTATGTTCATAAGAAAGGAGATTATGATCTTTCAGATGCGACCATTACACAATCGACGGTGGTTCCGGAAATATTTTGGTCGCAAACAAAAAGCTGCTGTGGTAATGGTTGAGTGATGCATTTTTCAGTACTCCCGGTGTTCAAGGGCCCGAAAGGGTCCTTCCGCAAAGAAATCAAGGCGGAAAAAGAAACAGAAACGAAAAACATTCTGCACCAAAGGATTTTGGGACAAACGGGGACGAAAGACAGCCAACCAGGCAACGACAATGACAGTTTGCAGAACACAGGATTTATCGATTGAACGAATTGTCCTACCCAAAACTGCACCGGATAAATGGATCAACACAGAGTTTCCTCTGGCGAAGATAGAACGAATGAGCAGACACGGAAAAACTGTCAGAGATTCTACCAAAAGGCTCACTTTGTCCAAAAGTCTGGCGGTAGTTTTTGGTTCAGGACATTCTACGTTGTGATCAGCTGCGAGTTTGATGAAGAACTGATTAACTTCGTCCGTTTCCAATAACTCTGGGGAGGGCAGTTTGACACCCAGTTTCTGTGCCAGACTATCATAGATATTCATCCGTTTGAACGGAGGGGTGAAGTCGACGGTTAGCGGTTCTGAGTCACCTCCATCGGGATTGTACGTGACAATATACGTGCCGAACAAGTGTTTGACAAGACCTGAAAACAGAAGACTGGGTAATGTGGCGACACACTACTGTTGTTTCGAGCTCCAGCTTAGGGCAGGAAGCGGTTCAGTTTTTGGCAAAACGGTGCGGGCAGGGAGGATAATAGAGATGGGTCAGTAGTTGTACTCTGAAATGTAAACAATGTTCTAACCGAGGGCTGGGAGAATACGGTGAGGCCATCAGACCCAGAGGTTCGATCAGAGACAATAAAGAGGGTGTGGTGAATAAAAATGACGAACCGAGTTAATGTCGTAGTGGGAAATAGCCCGAGACGGATGTACAATTTACCCTGTCAGTTGTTGGGCGGATGAGCAGCAGGGGTAAACTAGGCGAGTCTCCCGTACATTGGGCGGTTGTATCACCTCGGGTCTGACATCCATCAGCACAAATGTCACATGATGAACTTCGCCACCGAAGACCACGTTACTTGTTCTGAAGCAACAGATAAGCGCAGGATTGAAATTTTGTCCCCAGGCAGACTCCGTCACGTGATGCTTGTTCGCATCAGGTTTGCGTCGCCGTCAAAGCCCGGATTGAATTCACAGACAGGAATGTTGCAACGAAGTCACAGCAATTTTAGAACAGAATAGTAAAAAAAACATGATTACCTGAAAACACCTACGGATCGTGTGTTCGAGGAAAAGCGCTCAGTTCTAGCATACCTTCGGCACCAAACTGTCATGCCAAGGGCTGAGGTTGCCCTTGTCAGGTTGCCCAAACCTAGACAGGAGCAATCGAGATGCATGGGGTTGGGTTCGAACCACGGACCTCCTGGTCAGTAAGTTTGTATCTCAATCACTGAACGATCTCGAGTTCGGAAGCTGTCGAGTGAATACGTTCGGCTGACAACACTGAAGGCAAGCTGGGAGGATCATCGCGCATTCACCATAAGATATTTGGAACACAATACAACTCGCAAATCTCCGATTTTCAAGCCACTGGAAACATATCTCGCTTCTGTCCGAATGGCCATTTTAGCCAGCTATCAGCTATTGCAGCATACTTAGTTCAGTGGACAGACAATTAAGTAAGGGGAGCGTCGTCTGTTTGAATTGATGTTTTGTCCTGTAAGTGAAGCCAATCTATGCTGAAAAGCCGAGAAGCCCCGCACGGCTGTTTCATACTTCTTGGAAGTTATCAGCGGTGCGCATCTCACGAAACTCAAGGAAGACTCAAACTCCTAACATCCCAACTAGTATGGAAAGTTTAACGTCAAAACACAGCGTGGTGGGACAAGATGTTATAATCCGACGTTTCGGTTGCCGTGGGTCCATGCAATCAGTGGATTGGGGAAATCCTCGAAAGAGGCGCAGAATTGGCAAGTGTGTGGATAATAGTTTTATAACAGCTGGGTTGACAAGCGACGGCGTGAGATTACTAATGATGTTCTATTGCAAAGCGCAGGTCGACCACAACAGACCGGACCTCCGAAACCACCTACTAACTCGACAGAGGTAAACCAAATTTGATACTCAGGAAAAACATTCCACTAAATTGCTCTGTACCGGGAGAGCAAGATCCGAAACCTGATTCAGCTTGATCATTTTCCTCCAAGTCATGTCTCCCTCAAAATAACCAAGGAGATAATCTTGATTCACCGTCTGCTTTAAAATCGGTCACCTTTGTCTCAAAAGCGAAATGTTACCCGACAACAAATCCATCGGGTGTTTACCAAACCTTTCTGAAACGAATAGCCTATTTTTCAGATGATAATATTTCGTGCCTTTTTCAAAGGTTCACGAATCGGTTGTGCATACTTCCCTAAAACGAACACTCCAGGGGATTGAAACGGTTTTTTCAAGGGTATTCACCTCCAGAGGCGGAACAGCTGTAGCTAGCAGGCGTACCAAAACATAAACGAAGATTGAACTACAACCAGGGTGATTGTGCCTATGAATGAGCAGTCGGGAAATAAGGGTTCAGTTCAGACGGAGTGTATCCCTTGGCAATGGTACGGAAAACTGAATCAAACCAACTGTTTGTCAGGGCAACCTTTACCAAAAATAGGCTTCTGATGCCCCACGTGTGTGAACTTGTGCTAGCGTCGAACAGAAATTCCGGACGCGCTCGACAACTAAAGTACTACTGAAAAACATCTTACCCGACAGCAAGTCCTCAGTGACCTTCATGAGATCTTCGTAGTCCGCGTATGCCATGTAGAATTCGCACATGGAGAATTCTGGATTATGTGTCATATCGATACCCTCGTTACGAAACACGCGTCCTATTTCGTAAACTCGATTGAAGCCACCAACAACGAGCATCTTGAGGTACAGCTCCGGAGCTATACGCATGTACAAGCTCATGTTGAGATCATTGTGGTAAGTGATGAATGGTTTGGCAGCAGCACCGCCGGGGATCATGTTCATCATTGGGGTTTCAACCTGTTTGACAGCAAAAAGAAGTCAGAATTGGCAGTGTGGTAAGAGCAGGTGAGTAAATACTATCGGAAAGTGTAGTTCCCGACGAACCCAATTGTCTCGGCCTATCGGGCCATACCGAGCAGATGACAGCACAATATTCCATCACTAAGAAACCTTCAAAGGGACAACACCGTTGAGGAGACTATTCGGGCGACATAAGACATACCCTTTAGAATCGGGGAGGAGACACCACAACGGAATGCTTCTATGTCATTGGTCAATATTAATCAGTCGATAGTTGGTGACATAAACACTGCTGATACACAGTCTCGTCACAGTAGTGGGCTATTCTTGACTGATTGACAGATGTTTGGGCCGGAGATACGCGCATGGGGGACTTCCGTAGGAACAGGCGGCGGATTCAATACAAATTGAAGATAATGAAGGCGGTACACAGGACAGAGCAATGCACGACAGCTCGAGGATGACCACATCCCAAACAACCACTACTGCTCTGCTGGTTACGTCGTAGTGCATCTCCGAAATAAACCATCCTGTCGTGTGGTACACATCTAAGTTTAGTTAGATGGCACAAAAATTACCCGTCCATAATGGGCAAAGTACCGGGGGATGTTCAACATCATCCCAGCTCATAATGTACTCGAGGTGAGCTCGAGATAGCCCGGTTCTTAGAGCGCAAACTTATTGACTGAAAGCACCGTGGTTCAAACCCAAACTCGACATCGCAATTGTTCCTGTCTAGGCTTTGGTAACCTGGCAGTTTCTCATCCCTCGTGCTTCTTTCGGGAGCCATGGCAGCCATACACCGAAAGTATGTTAAAACTGAATGATTGGTGAAATACACTCATTTGCAAACAAATTTGGTTCTTCGAGAAACTCACCTGGAACCCAGCTGAATCTCTCGTTTGTGATGTTTCCAGGTGGTGGGTTCCAGGTGAGTCTCTCGAAAAAACCAAATTTGTTTGCAAATGAGTGTATTTCGCTAATTCCGTGCAATTTGGTTTCAAGTAGAACATAAGGTTGATGGAAACTCGGGGACTGCGCCTACCTGATGAGCCCCAAGAAGGGCGAAACCGATCGTGGGCTGTCGAAGAATTTTCAGCAACCTTATGAGTAGTACATTATGAATGATTGGTCTCTTCACAACGCACTGATATATCTGTTAGGAGTGTCCGACGTACTAACTCCAGCGAAAACAGATGACGGCCGAAAAGGTTGTAAAAACTATTAGTGCCGCGCTGCTCGAAACGTACCTACTATGCGCAGGGGCACTCATGATCAGACAATTTTCCCTTACGCCGGCTTCCAGAATCCAGTAGGTCAGACTCGCCAGTCATTGGCTTCATTAAAATTCCCCAACAGAAAGCCATCCGTCTGATAAGGGCTGTCTCCGTTGAGCTAAGGGCCCAGGACAAAGAAAAGGCACAAACGAGGAAGAGTAGACACTCAAAACCTGAGAGGACAAGGAAGCAACAGACGCAAAGGGAATGCCATCACCGGGAGAAAAACCAGTGCCGACACCGATGCACAACCGCCGCACAACCAACCAAAATTTAATTGTATTCTACACTGGAAGGAATAAAAATATGGGCAGGAAAAACCTAGTGCTCGTCGAAATCATTCACTTCCAAACGGTTACGTCGGTAGATCATCATCACCATCAGCTGTAACAACCACTATTTGGCGTACAGTGGTTACAGCCGTAAGTTTCGTTCAGCGATAAGTTGGGGTGGATGATACGCATTGGAGAACGTAACCAATACAATTGGCGCGCAAATACAAGGTTGTCAGTGAACTTTTCATTTGAGAGTGGGAGAGGAGTTACACATTGTAGACAACCACTTGGATGCACGAGCGACACTGAGGGCGCGACTGGGTCCTGTCTAACAATGTCTCTAAACATTGATGTGTTCCGTCTCGGAGTCCCCATCCACGGTGGTGGCAATGACCAGCACAGCTCAGTTTGCTGGTAATGGCTTCCAAACTTCGCTTCCAAGTTATTGTTTGACCTCCCTTGACTTGTTTCCATCCTTCACGTGCTTGTGCGAAAAGAGCCCTTCGGGCAAGCCGGTCGAATGGCATACGGAGCACGTGGCCAAGCCAGCGCAGCCTATGGAATATGACCAGTTCATCTATTGCGGGGAAGTTATCTCTTCCCAAAACCATTCGACGTACTGCAGCATAACTGATCCGCTGTTCCCACCATACTCGGGCAATGCCCCGAAGACATCGACGCTCAAACGCCGAAAGATTTCGACGTCCTCAGCGCGCAGCGTTTAGGTTTCTGACCTGTATTATAATATGAAGCACACCGCAGCATTGTAACTCGACCGTTAACGGACAAGCTGATATTTCGCCTAAGCCACGGGTGATGCAGGTTAACGGAAGTTCCTCTGGCCTTCCCAATCTGGATGGAAACATCTTCCTTGGATAGACCACTGGGACTGATACAGCTGTCCAGGTAGACGAATTTGTCTGCTAGCTCAATCGGCTCATCCTAAAGCATAAGGTTAGAGTTTGAGCCCACCAAATCTTGCACCAGCACTTTACACCTTGCAGGTGTGAAGCGCATGCCAAACTATGATGCAGAATTATTGAGATTATTTAATACTATTTGCATTGCGAGGACGTCAGATCCTAGAGGAGCTATTTCGTCCTCGCCCTCGATAGCTGTGAGCATACGCCCCGGGAGCACTTGTACCCCTAAGACATTAGAGACTGATAGTGAGTGTTCCATAATCGTATCAATGACGAACTTCACAAGAAAAAGTGAAAGAGGACAGTCTTACCTGACACCACTAATGCGGTGGACTCAGGCGAGAGCCTTCAGTAGACGTTCACACGGCCGCGGGAGTTGGCGTACAACGACTTAAGGTGGATCAAGAATTTATGGGGGACGCGTTTACTGCATAGACACTGCCATAGTGCCTGATGGTCCAAAAAGTCAGTCAGCTTTTAAGTCAAGGAACACAAGCATTGTTGGTTGCTGCAAGCGATGTCGCTTTTCCGGAATCTGTCGAAGAGTGAAAATTCGATCGATGCATCTTCTTGCAGGACGGAACCCAACTTGGTTTTCATGGATCTGCGTCGACCTGTGTTATCAACCTTCGAAGGATAAGGCCAGGGAGCTCCTTCGGTACCACAGCTACCAGGCTAACGCCACGGTGGTTGTCACACAGCGGCCGTCTCCTGTAGCAAAAGCCCTTTCCATCTCCCGAGCTTTCGATGTCCACCAGAGCTCTCTGTCTTTCCTTAGGCTCTTCACTACTTGGCGTTTGAGGGATTTGCGTGCGCCGTCGTACTCGTTGCCTGCTGGTATGGACTTCCTGGCATCAATCACGGATAGCGATCTCAACCATACCCAGTGGTCTTGTGGTCGAATCGGATAAGTCGGACAGACAGCACTGAACACCGCCAGCATAGCCCCTTTCATATGCTTCATCCACGTGCTCGCCACCGGTACAGTAATGGTTTACTGTAGAGGGTTATTGAGCTAGCTCAGAACGATACTGTTGAACTATGGTAGTTCATCAAACGTGGTGGATTGGCAGAAACCGACATCGATTAGCCGTCAGATCTTGCAACGTCCTCAGCCAATTGAAGGGGGTTCACAGAGTTCCATCCAGGGATGGGGGCCATTCCGACATCCAAAACTTCTGTAATCTGTTTCACACCTCTATACCAGGGCACCATGTGGCTAAGCAGCTTCAGTTGTTTCGGAAATAGTTTGTGGCCATCACAGAAGTGCAGCAGGGGTTCACCGTTGTCCCTGAGTCTTGATTCCAACTCAAGACGGCACCCAACTTGGCCTCGGTAGCAACAAGTCTACCTGCTTGCGCATTCAAATCTCTGACAACCACGAAAAGATCTGAACTCTTAGCCCGCTGCAACAGGGCGCCCTTGGAGGGTGTCAGAATTATATTCCGTTAGGGCGTAATAAGATACGATGAAAAGGTAGAGATTACCGGCGAATTTATGAGATACTATCACATATGTTGCCAAACGAATCACACAGCGGCGTGTCAATGGACAACCATTCAACCAGAGATCCTTCAGCTCCGTGGCTTAGAACACCAACCCCAGCAGAACCAGTCGCAACGGCCTCTGGATCTCCAAAGCAGCTCGGAAACTGACGGGAAGGTCAGCTGAGAAACCATACTTGGGTCTTGAATCCTCGTTTCAGACAGACAGAACATATCAAAAGAATGTGAGCCCAGTGTACATGCAAGAGCAGTCTATCGTCCAGCTTGTTTCAGCGTGAACGTTAAAGGCTGTCAGATGAACTGGTTAGGCCATGCATTGATTATGCCGAACCACCGCCTACCGAAGAGAGTGCTGTTTTCCATGTCCAATTCAGAGTGGCGGAAGGAGAGAGGTGGCCAACCATTGAGCTGGCAGACAGGTATCTGTCGGTGATACTCACCTGCCAGTGTAACGATGAATACTACTGATGAGGCATGCGAGTAGTATGTGTGTTCTCGTAACTCCGCATTGGTCTAATGGAAGGTGGGATTTATTACGGAATTTGTGGAACTACTTTGCAGGTTTCGTTTGCAATTGCGTGATAGTCAATGAATATCCAGGAGAGTCCAAGAAGACGCGCTCAAGAAGACGGACATTCAGATTTTAAAAACAACGTGCAAATGAAAGTTTGACTTTCCTGTCCAATAGTCTGTAACTGTTTAGTTGGCGTTTTTCTAATAAACAACTCCGAGGCAAAGGGCTTTTCTCCTTACACCAGGATGGGGACCGCGTGATCCCCACTGCGCCTGGTTGGAGGCGCAGCAACATATAGCTGTTAATCGATGTCAATGGTTTTCTATCTAGATTGTCTGAGTGAGTGGTTGGAGGTGCATGCACCTCGGAATGATTGCAGTAAGATGGCATTAAGTCCCTTCCCCGTGCAATTTTATTCTTTTCTTCACAATAAGGCTTCAAATAAGTCATGGTTGTACGGCGGCGAAGCATCAGTGTT
This sequence comes from Opisthorchis felineus, assembly GCA_004794785.1. Classification (NCBI taxonomy): domain Eukaryota; kingdom Metazoa; phylum Platyhelminthes; class Trematoda; order Opisthorchiida; family Opisthorchiidae; genus Opisthorchis; species Opisthorchis felineus. The sequence goes on from SJOL01002530.1 coordinate 77,780, forward strand.
GAACACATATCATGCTATCGACGACGATGATTATAGAAGCAATCATTATCATCATCGACAGCATAACATCAGTGCTCAGAAATGATGTTCCTCTGTCGTAAGAAGCAATGGAAACCAAGATAGCCCGGTGGTCAAGGCCTAAAGCTGGAAGCTTCGTGGTTCAAACTTGATCCTCGCTTTGTGATGGCCTGAACAGCCCGATAGTATCCCAGTCCTCGTGCTTTCTTCCAGTTGCACCGAAGCGATACATCGGAAGGATGCTGCAGCTAAATGATTGTCGATATCATTACTTCGGCTAGTGCTCCGGTTCCCGCGTTCAGAACCAACTCCTTTTCAAAATGGTGACAATGTGAGTGTCACTCCCCATATGATTCTTCACCCCTCCTTTTGTAAATGCTGTGCGTCAAGCTGTAAGAGCCACCGTCCTCCATTCTTAAATAAGGTAGGAAGAAAGTCGCTAGCGCGTGCTTTGTTCCTCCGCAAATCTTCAATTTCTTCCTTATTTTAAACTGCTGTTGGAAATCCACCGTCATGTGTTGACCGTTATGCTGGTTATTTGGTGTCAGCCAAAATTTCCTTCCAAATATTCCATCCATCACAGGAGAAAACATGGGTTCAACTTCAATAATTGACGGCGATTTCGACCCGAGATTGTGATCGGGAACCAATTATTTCGATTTGTTAAGACATTGTTTCAACTGCATTGGTCACTGACGCACGGCTACCCCGACTGGTTATGAAATGCTGACAACCAAGTGACCAGCATTCATTTTTTGTTTCCCCAATTCAGTCCACGTGACCAGTCACTGTAGTGATACTCGTGCACTCTGCCATCAAGAGCGTGTATGCTAGTATCACTGCTGGTGAATTTAACAAAATAACAAAGGTCTGGTGTTTCCGGTGGTTGAGGGCAGATTCTGACAAACCGGCCAGCTTAATTGCAAAAATGTTGGCGGTTCAAAGGAAACAAATCAAACAAGGAGCCTTCGGTTCATGCATTCGACACAATATTGTTCCCCAAGCGACAGGTTTTTACAACACATCTCCATCCCCTTCTTCAACCATGGCTGTCAGATTAGCATCGATTGCCACTACTGGTGTATTGCCGTCTAGAATGATGGTGATAGATCGAGGACCTCACCTGCGGGAGCACAATAAGTGTTCGGGTCAACAATTCCTACCCAGGATCGGTTGTGTGCACAAGTGGTGTTCCCAAGCAGCCGCTGCTCGAGTCAGAATTATTTGGCTGTATGTGTGAACGACCTTCCGCCCGAGGTCGTCCTCTTCTGCTGAATGTTTGTTGATGACTTGGGGCTCTGCATGATTTTCAACAATGACGACGGAGTTGAAACTCTTTGGCTCTTATCAACAAAGGTGGAATTTACCATTAAAACAGGTTAAAAATTGTGTGCTCCCCACAGGCCGTCCTCAGACGCCCGGCGTTCCTCACACAGTGTTGAATATATGATGAGAAGAAGTGTTCGAAAAGGATTAAGGAGTCACTATGACACCGGGTCTGGAGTCTGCACTGGACTTCCGAAGGAAAGGCCGTTGAGGTCACCAGGCTCACGGGATCCATTACAGGATCGTTCACTTGACCCAATTCGGAAACCTTCGAAGCCCACTTCATCCCTCAGGCCACACTAATACAGGAGTTTCAACAGCCGGCGTTTTCCGGTTATCAGGAACGAATCAACGATGCTGAAACGAGTCCATAAAAGGGAGTCCAAAGTAGTGGCTAGCTTTCCAAATACGGAGGATATGGGGAGGTTGAAATATCTGTACAGGCGGGGAATAATACACGTTAAGCTGAGGAATAAATAGCAGAGGTATTTCCCTGTCGTTGCGTGGAGCGTAACGCGATGACGCCAGGTTGAACCTTATAGGTGTAGGAAGCTTTGCTCCGTCATACTACCGTCGGCGGTAATTAATTCCAGAAACAATACCTGCCGAACCGAAGATATTCAAGGGGACACTGAACGCAACCTTGGACAAGGACCACCTTGGCAACATGTCACATTCCAACGTTGTAGCCCACGGTACATAACCCTCCCCTCCAAAATGGTCGACCGGGGGGTGAAACAGCGTGCAGGGGACTACCCGCTGTTTTCCACAGTAAGTGACTGACTATTAACAATGACAGGACGCATCATAATGCCATTTGGTTTAAATGAGGACACACTCACCTCAAGAAAGCCAAGATCGTCAAGAAAAGAACGCACATAGTTTATAATGCGCGACCTGGTAATAAAACGCTGTCTAACTTCTTCATTCATCATCAAATCCAAATAGCGTTGGCGGTATCGCGTTTCCTTATCTTTCACACCGTAGTGTAGGTGGGGCAGCTGGTATAGACACGGTGCAAGGAGGACAAGTTCCTTAGGAAGTATGCTTAGCTCTCCAAGCTTTGACTTCCCTACAGCAAATGAATATGTATCTTTGAAACATTTACCTGGCTTTCCAATACAACCAACAATGTCTCCCATCCGCAACAGGTCGTTCACCTGATAAAAATCTTCTGGAGATTTGTAATCTTTAAGGTTCGCCATGATTTGCAGTCGCTTTTCATCCGAAATGACATCGTAAAATATCAGTTTGGACCCTGCCTCACGCTTAGCATGTATTCTTCCTAAAAGAATAAGGATAGGAAATAATTCTCACCAGCAATGCTCACGGTCACGTCGTCGAGATGTTCACCGGGATTTAAATAAGAATACTTCTCAATGAATTTTCCGATAGAAAGTGAAACGTGAAATTTGTGGGGATAGGCAGTTTTGTTTGATTTTTCTAAATCGGCTATCATAGATTTGCGCAATTCATGGTAGCTCTGTGAACAGTAAATAGAAGAAAAACTTCATACCGTTGCGTCCATGTCATCCGAAAGCTTATCCTCTTTCTCATGGACACCACTAGGGACGACAGACACTTGCTTCACGGACCCTGGCATTTTGACCGCAAGCGTACCAGTGATTCGCGTTATACTACCGACTGCAGTCCGCTTAAGCGCCACCTGCATGCGACTAAGACGCCGCGCCGCACACTTTCAAGTTGTGCGCCCTCTCGATTCACGGATTCGCGGATTGATACACAGGATCGAGGCTTTTGCCCAAGTTTCCCGGGTCGGTTGTGTTCTTGTCGTTCTGCGGTTGGTCCAACGTGTTCGATAGGTTTGCACTCAAGTAGGAATTCAAAGGCTGGTAGATTGGGCTCTGTAGGTTATCGATTCAGGCCACAGATTGAGACTTCGTATCTGAAACAGGAAGGAAAATGCACGGCGTACAACCATCTGTGGTGGTGGGGTATAGTGGTACCCGGGCTTGTGGGGTGGAACGAATAGGCCAACGGATTTCTTCTTGATGGACAGGAACGGGGAACCTGTGGTGTTTTGTACCTTTCTTTTGCTTTCATTATAACGTTACGTATTGCATCGATTTCAAAAACGATTTTTGTTTGAATACGCAAAACCACAAAAACGCGCATTTGTACAAAAACTACATACAATACAGGTGTGGTCGCATTCTCCGATTTTCTCTTTTCATTTCACTCGCGCTTACGGCGGTTATTCGCGAGCTTCATGTGCTAACTCTGGTATCAAAACATTTCAGACTGTCTTCGGAGTTTATTGTATATGAGAGCTTCCCGGAAA
>SJOL01002530.1:86178-121964 GCA_004794785.1 Opisthorchis felineus
CTTTTGGTCTAATCAGCTAGCACCACCGGAAATCGCTGTTTCCAAGGCAAAATCATTAGGAAAACTGAGGATGAATTCCTGCGAACAATATGTGAGTTCGCAAAACTCATGTGGAACTGGGGACTCAGGGCCCCGGGTGAAATTACTTCCGCCACCAAACAGCTGCATCCGTACGTGTGGGAGGATGCGATACCACAAGCAGCGCACAGCTAGCATATTCACATCTGGAGACAGTGGTAGCCAGCCCGAGTAAACCAGTACCTACTTAAATTCTCAAACTTCTCTATAGCACACCCTTTCGTCGTCATCAGTGGCCGACGTTACAGACGGTGTGCATGCACCACGGAGTTTGACGGTGGCACAGTTTGAGGGGAGCTGAAAGGCAACAGCCGGAACAGACTGGTCAATTTAGTTGCGGAACTAGAAAAAAATACGAAAGAGAAGGGATTCGCTATCCATATAGGAACACAGTTCTATCGTCGGCAGTGAAATGGTGGCTGGGTACACTAACGAACCCAACTAGCTGCACCGAGTAGGTTACTACATGCGTTTCAGGCCAACAGTCATCTTTCGAGTTGTAATAACTAAGCACTGGAGAGGGGCCACAAGTCCCGCAGCAAAGCTGCGGGGAAAGACTTTGAAGTCCTAAGTAGGGTAAACAGTCAAGGTTTAGGCCCAAGTCACAGATTGTGGCGTATTAACTTCCAGTTACTTAGTGCGACTTCTGTATCAGAGGTGATTCGAAGAGAACCATACCGCTAAAGCACGAGACATTCAGGCATTCTGTCCCATTTGAACCGTCTGCAAACTTTCCCGGCGTTTCAGATGCCAGTGGTTACGAGCAAACTTTCAAAAATAAGGTTATGCGGTCATCTGTTTCCCTGGTCGTTCCCGTTACGGTTGACGCAAATGGCGAGTAGAAAGGTATGGTGATGCCAGCACCATGATGTAATAATGCAGCGCAACATGCTGCCCCTCCACTTTTACGAACCAAAAATATACTAGGTGCGTTTTAGGAACAAAATATTTTGGAAGCATGGATCCATCCTCTGGGTAATTTCAAATGGAGGCCTCTGGTAGAAAGTCAAGTAAGTAACGGGGGTGTCTATTGAAATACTGCGGCACAGATTTGGCAGCTGTATCATGGAGCCTTCCGGAGTTTGCTCATAATATGTGGGTTATTCTCTCCAAGCGGGATATATAGGTTGTAAAACCCATGAAAAAGTTAGTCATCAGCAATTTCAAACCACAAGCGTGCACAGGCGGGATCAATGAGAAAAATTTAAATTCATATGGCCGCGATTACGCAGTGGGTACATCAAAACAGCTATAAGTGACTTCAACAGTGAACTCCTTCAAAGGAAGGAAGTACTCGACAGGAGTGTCTGTGCATGAGCAGCTAGCGCTCTACAACTGATTGCACTCAGGATTCGTTAGTTTGCCCTCGCCGACAGACAGCTGGGTCAGGAGTTGTAAAACTATTTTTTGGACCCTAACCCATCCGTAGCGCTGTACTTACTTCTTGTATTGTAAATAATTACCTACTTGAGACGCCTCATCAATAACAGCACTCAACCTACCCTATGGCTTATTCCCCATCGATCAGGCTTCCTTGAGTTATAAGCTTGCCGGCACCAGCCCGGCGAAGCTTGCTACTACCTAAATCGCATTGACCGATAATGCCACCACTCTCGTCTTCCTCCAAGCGATTGTTGGACCCTGATTCTCTATCATCTCTACACTCACTGTGTCCAAAGAAGCGCCTCGCGGCCAAAAGGCTCAGCAGTCAACCCCATCACAAATCAAAGCCGGTCGGCAGAGCGCTCCAAGTATCTTCACACTGCTCGGTAATACTAACCGGCATTACCCCTCTTGCCTCATTCAGCAACTGTCGTATCTGTTCAATACTAAAAGAATCTCAGCTGTGCACTGACATGGCAAATTTCAGAGCTCGTGTGCGCAAGATAGAGAGCGAACTGGCATCCTACTGAAGCATACAACCAATCACTTGCCTTATAACTCCTTTTGCAACGTGCGATCCTTGCGTTGCCCGATACTAATGCGATTCAGAGATAAAAACGATGCAGTGCATCTACTGACATCCCAAGCCCTGCTGTCCTTTCCCCAAACATTCAAATCCTCAAAGATCAAAGCTGCTCGTACTCGACGCCAAAGGCAGCTTACAAAAAATTCACTCTCCAAATTTCTAGAGTCGGCCACCGATAACTACCAAACGGATTCCTCCTCCCTTCACCAATGTGCAGACGTCAACAATCTCTGTGCAGACTTCCCATGAAACCAACCCCTTGGAAAAATACGCAAGTCATATCGCCGTTAACACATGTGCGCATAGCAGCCAAGGAACCCCCGTTTCAAACAACAGCTCACTGAGTGTGCCAACTGTTCCGCCCTATCCCAGTCGAAGCAATCTGTTGTCCTCCCGCATCTCAAATCCGGATCTAATCAAACTACTTTCAGCTATGGGGGATCCACCATACCTCCCTTTTATCGAGAACCCATGAACGGCTGATCAAAGAACCGTTAACAAAGATCCTCCTAATTACAAATGCAATAGATGACTGGCAGTACGGATTCCTGTCTCAGAGATCAGTCAGTGGCTGCCAGCTTCTCTTCATTGAGACCATCACAGCAGCCTACGACGCTGGGCACTTCACTTCAATAGTGCACTTGAATATTCACAAAGCTTTTGATCACGTCCCTCATGCATCCGTACTACATAATCTTAGTACCGTTAGACATGATTTCAGTGGTTCGCCTCCTACCTATCCGACAGAAACAAATAACACAAATTGAATATAAACAATCACTTCCGATATCCATCACTAGTGGTGTCGTTCAAGGAAGCGCGTTAGGCCCCATCCTCTACATACAGTATATCAACGAAGTCTTCGACGCCGTGTCCCATGGTAAGGCCTTTCTCTTTGCAGACGATATAAAAATCGCGTACACATTTCCTCTCTCTGCACAAGTGCTTACCTTTCACCAGATTCAACAAGACTTGGACTCGCTTACTCGCTGGTCAAATGACTGGTCTAAGTTTCTCTTCCACAAAATTCAGAATAAATTCCTGCTACTGCTGTTCCCCGGCTGACGCGTTCACAATTAATGGGAATCCTGTAATTTATTCTACAGAGATCAAGGATCGTGCACTCAGATATTCTTGTACATTCAGTTTTTCCCACAAAGTCCGGTTCCAGGATGCTCGAGCACGTAGGTTCAGCTCTCTACTGTTGCGCTCCTTTCACCTCCGAGACACAATGGGCAATTTTTAGGTTATGCGTGCGCCCAATCATAGAGTTTTGTCCCGCATTCTCTTTCCTTTATACCCAAAATTGTGGACTAGCTCTTAAAAGCTTCCAATGCCGATTCACGAAAAGGTTGTTTACACAGTCAAACTCTCCCCCTATCGCTCCCACCGCCAAATTTAAGGCCTTGGACAACCATGACTCAGACAGCTTAAGCTAAATCTAACTCTCTTACATTGTCTGCTGCACAAAAATTCCTTTGTAGCAGAGGCCAAACGTCGATTCACTTCCTCACCATAGATTCGGTAATTCCAGCAACCTCTTAGTGTGCCCCCCAGCTCGCGCCAACCTACGCCACTACTTATTTCTGGTTTATTTTGCCCGCATCTGGAACAGTTTTTCGGAGCAGCCGTGAAACAACACGCACTATAATACTTTTTCGCAATCCGTAGATAAATTCCTCACTTGTGAAACTGCTGCCGCCCCCGATCTACTCTATGGATCGGGTCCAATGCACATTTGCGTTTAGCGACGATACATTTAGTGCGCAAGTAAAAGATCCCGTTATTATATCTTGCTATTCCCTTGACTTGCCTCAGGTCACTGTATTCTGTTAAATAATGGTAATAATAATATTTATTCCCAAATGGTGGGTGGCATACCTTCAGGCATGATCATAATGTTACAGTCAGAATAAGAACATGACTGGTGGGGTTTGTAGGTACCGGGAAAGGACCGGTGACATAAATGATGGGCATTATCCGATGTAGCCTTCGTCACGCCTGAGGCGGTATGGGTAGGAAAACAAAATAACAAGGGCTCATTCTTTCATATGGAGGACATCAGATGAGACGATCGTTTATATTTGAAAGTGGCAGGCAAAAGCAATACGAGGGAGGGCATAGCAAGAGGCTTCCTGCCTGGTACGTGATAAGAAAATCCTCAAACTGCCGAAAATGTGGGACCAGAATAACGGACTTGGGGAGGCAGCAGAACTGCCAAGATTTGGCCGGCCAATTTGAACTTAAGCCCTCACTGAGGCTTCGTGGCCTTGGGCTGCCAGACGTATGGCCCGGATCACGAAAAGCGTGAGTGTGGATTGTGAAGTGGTTCAATTTGCAGTACGGATAAATCGTGGTGGGAAACTCAGAATCACAGTGTGCAGTGAAACTGAAGAGACTCACTAGTGTTGCTGCTGGAGCGGAGTCGGGTATAAAAGTTTCTTGGGGGTAGGAGTTCACGCAAACACAAGAAGAAACGCGAACTGCACGGAAAATAACTGACCTGGTGAGGAGTACAAAGTAAAAGTCACCGAGATGTTTGTATCCAATAGAAGGTTCAGCAGATTGGAATGAACGCCTCCCGGAAGCGGCTGGGAGCAGATGAAAACTTTGTTTGTGGTTATAGGTAAGGGAACGAGTGGGCGAGCTGGCGCAGTCAAAGTAAGGAGTGAACGGTTGCGGGTATGCTATCAAACTGGGTATGACAGTGCCGTGCCGTCACTGCACTGAGATACTTCAGTTTCTGGACAGCCCCGTGACCGACGTCGTGATTGAAGTAGTTAGGCTGGGATGTGCAGTTCTGTCAGCAGTGGGATGTGGGTTTGTTAAGGGATTCCGCAGGGGGAACAACACCAATGGACTGTCGCAGGTAGTATTTGTTTTTTTTTCGGTCGGGTATCCCTTCAGGTGTAATGCACTGATCGGGTGTAGTGGATAACGGCCAAACAGGACGTCCATAGCACGTACTACCGCAGGTCGAAGCTTGGGAAGAAGATGAGATGGGATGAGATCAATAAGGCCTAGAGAGTTATGGGAGTCATCAGACAGGATATAGCACTTTAAGAAAAAACGGAACGTTTGCTACAGTTAGGGTGCTGACGGCAAGTGGTTAGACGAGAGTGGATAAGGATGGATCTTCACTCAGTGGTCTAGTCATCAAAACCAAGCTGGGATTTCCAATATATGCTACTATACTACCTGAGACATAGGGCAGTACGATGTAAGTAGGGAGATAGGCGGCGTGGCAAGAGAAACCAAACACTTTAGGACTGGTGAGGGTAGAACTTCTTAGATGGTGGACTAGATTTCACGGAAGTTAATAGTGAGTTGGACAATACTGGGACTATCAAGGATGGAAGGTGAACGCAAGGGTAATGGTCACTAGTCCTCTAAGCACTACCGTCAGCTTCAGTCTAAAAGTGTTGCGTGGCGAGAAAGACCTTCGGCACTAGCCACGCACGCTGGTAGTGGAGGTTTTGGAGTCTGCGTATATCTATATTGTATGTGTTCACTCCTTGAAGCATCTGGTAGGTGATTTTTGTTTGGTTGACAAGGCGGGTTTTGGTGCGGTGAAGCCTCGTTTCTGACAAAGGCAGCTACAGCTATGCACGTCAATGTAGGCCATGGGCATCGCAGAGTATCTTCAAGCAATCCCAGGTATATTGTTTTTTTACATTATTTTGACAGACGGAGGGCCAGTTTTTCCCATCTGTAGTTCATGGCATTGCCAGATAAATAACTCAACCGAGGCAAATCCAACACCAGCAGCATCAAACAGAAGACAACCCTTTTCAATTTCCTGAATTCAAAGGCCGGGCTCAGAACCACCGGCGATGGACGATGCACCCGTGCTACTGGAGGGGTGGCGGATATACGAACGCACCATGGTGCAACGTAACAGAGCGACCCACCCTGCAGGGCGTCCCGTCCACAACACTAGGTTTTCATCCCTTGTGCATGCTACCAGATCTGCAAGATGGAAAACCATCCAAGCAGTCATAAATGCGGTTTGTGCATTAATAAAATACTCCTGCTACCAGTTTTTTTGGTCGGGGGGGAAGCAAGGCCAGTAAAAACAGCTGAGTCAATTTGAACAGGCAAACGGCAAGCAGACGCTGGCTGGCAAGTGGCGGAGGAGCCAAGTAAAATGAAGTTGCCAATGAGACAATGGGAGTGGAATGGTGGTATTCAGGGCAAGTGCACTATGGCTAAACGGTGACTGAGCGTTGGTGTGAGCTGCCATGTCAAGCAGAAGCGTAAAGCTATTTTGCGTGTGTGTGTAGTGAGTTGTGGAGCAAGTCATCAGATGGATTTGGTATATATATATCGGCGGATAGTGCGCTCTAGTAATGGAGAAAAAAGCTGACTTTGGTTTGGTTTTTGTCAGTTACATTTGGGCCAAGGGCACCAGTCACCAGACAGAGCTGATAGAGTAATCCGGGGTAGGGACTTGACTGAAACGAGGTATAAGTTGGCTAGGAGAAAAGAAAAACAACCAGGCCAGTAGCACAACATATTTAGACCAAGTAAGCGTTTAAGTCCTACAGTGGCTTGAAGTAAGTCAAGAGGTCAGGAAGCTATGATAACAGGACCTTTTACTTGCCCACTAACTGTATCGTCGCTAAACTCAAATGCGCACTGGACCCGATTCATAGAGGAGGTCGGGGGTCATTTAGGTATTAAGTAAGGCAGCAGTTTCGCAGGTAAGGAATTTGTCCACTGACTGAGAAAAAGTATAATGACGCATGATGTTTTTCAGCCCCTCAGGAAGGCTGTTCCAGATGCGAGCATAGTAAACTAGAAAGAGGTAGTGGCGCAGGTTTGTACAGGCTGGAGGACACACTAAGAGGTTGCAGGAGTTACGGAACCTGTAGCGAGGACGAGGGTTTACGTTTGGTCTAGCCTCTGCTATAAAGACGTTTTTGTGCAGCACACGGTGTAAGAGAGTTAGATTCGTCATAAACCGTCTGAGCCATAATGGCTCAAGGCCTAGGATTTGACAGCGGGATCGGTAAGAGAGAGGGTTGGACTGAGGGCACAGCTTTTTCGTGATTGAGCGTTGGACGCTTTCAATTGCGGGTCTACAGCTTTGGGCATAAAAGGAGGAGAATGGGGGACAGAATTCTACGATTGGTCGTACGCGTGGCTTAAAAATTGCAGCCATTGTGTCTGGAAGGTGAAAGGAGGTTGGTATTAAAAAACTGGGCCTGCGCGCTCCGGTAACCTGGAACCGGGCCTGGCGGGAAAAGCTAAACGAACAGGAGTATCTGAGGCCTAGATCTTTGATCTCCGTGGAATGAGGGATAGGATTTCCATTGATTGTGAAAGCATCTGCCGGGAGGGAGCAGCGGCAGGAAGTTATGCAGGATTTCGTGGAGGAGAAGCTTAAGTCAGAGTCGCATGACCAGCGAGTCAGTGAATCTAAGTCTTGCTTAATCCGGTGAAAGATAAGAGCTTGTGCGGTGGGGGGAATGTGTACGCGATTTTTATATGGTCCGCGAAGAGGAAGACCTTACCGTGGGATATGGCGCCGAAGACGTCGTTAATGTACAGTAAGAAGAGGATGGGGCCTAGCACACTTCCTTGAATGACTCCACTGGTGATCGATAGTGGAGACGATTGTATGTCCCTGATTTGTGTTATTTACTTCCTGTCAGATAGGTTGGAGTCGATCCACTGAAATAAGATTCCAGTGATGCCAACGGTGCTAAGTTCATGTAGCAGGGATGCATGGGGGACCTGGTCAAAGGCTTTTTGAATGTCCAGGTAAACTGTTACAGTGGAGTATCCGGCATCGTAGGCTGCGGTGATGGTCTCGAAGAAGTAAGGCTGGCAGGCACTGACGGATCTTTGAGGCTGGAATCCATACTGTTGGTCATCTACGGCATCAGTTGCCAGAAGGAAGTTGGTTAATGGACCTTTGACCGGACGTTCAAGGGTTCGCATGAGGAGGGAGGTATGGTGGATTCCCCTGTAGTTGGAAGGAGTTTGTCTAGATCCGGATTTGAATTGCGGGTGGATTATAGATTTCTTCTACTGGGAGGGGACGGTTCCATGGTTCAAAGAGTGGGTAAAAAACTTAACACAAGGATTCCAATATCCTGGCCGCCCTGTCACAGAACACGGGGTGGAAGGCCGTCGGCCCCTGGCACAACAGAGTCCTTAATCGTTGGAAGAGGTGAAGAAACATCAGCTAGTTGGATGTTTACGTTACTGAGCGTCGGGTGGTTACCCTGACCTTTAAGGGTTTGGAGATATGCAGCAATGGTTATGGGTTTGGAGTTAGAAGGAATGGGTAAGTAGCAGCTGGCGAAGTAAGCTTTCAGATTTTCTGCTATAGAGACAGGATCAGTGATGGGGCCATCATCTGTGAAAAGTAAACAAGCAATTGAGTGGTTGTTTGGGGTGCAACGCCCACGGAGCAGTCGTCTGAGTAATGTTGTATAGGAAGGAGCTTTGAGGACGGTGTTCTCTTCTGGTAAACGTCAATGCCGCCTGGGCCTAGGACATCTTAGCAGTTCAAAGTGTCCCGCGTCGTTGTATTTCTGTGAGTAAGACCAGAGAAATAAATAATGAAATGGAAAATTTTGTGTAAGCCCTGGCGGTTGGTAGACATAACACGTCGGACCAGGTTTACAGGGGAACAAGGTGGTTGACGGTTTAAGATCAGGTGTCCAGAATTTCCACCCACAGATACGTCGGTAACGCGCATGGCTGCAGAGGTGATCAAGGGATTTATCATGCTGGGCGTTCCAAAGTACCGAATAATGCGCCTTCAGTTACGGCCAACTACTGCGCGACCAAAGAGGGTGGATCTTCGAGCTGACCCTTTCGAACCCAATTTTCCTGGGGCGTGGGCAGCACAGACACCTGCATAAATATGGACACATTCGGTGCCCGAAGCTAACGCCTCACTGCCTTCGTACTCCTATCGTAGAAGGCAGTGCGAATTTACTTCCGGACTGCTTCTTCATTCAGTGTCTAATGACACGGGAACTCGCTGGTGATTTTCGGTCCACTCTTCGTTGACCATCCTAGCATGGTTCAAATTCTGGGAGCTGAGTTCCAGCAAGCGAGACCACTGGAGCACCAACGACTGGTCACAACAACTAAGTGGCAGCTTTAGGTTCTGTGGTAAACGGCTGCAGCCATTCAAGCAGTATTTTGTGGACCCCATTAGGTAGTTGATTCAAGGGGATCAAGCAGGTCAAAAGACAGGGCTTTCAGGGCCTCTGTGATCCCCTGATGAGAAAAAACTGTGGTGATGGAGCACACTGGTTGGCGGTGAGTTCGATAATACTTGAGGCGATGAATGAGCATTTTGGGGGAATAGCATTCAGATGTGGTGGTTTGAAGTCGCTTGAGTTATTTCACCCACGCGCTGGTTTGAGACAAACTGCCGATTGCTTAGATAGGTAATAAGCCAGAAGGGAAAAACGGCTCTTTATAATTGAGCTTACTAGCCTGCTATTCTTCATCACGTGTCCACTATATGCAGGTACGTGTGGAGTTAACTGGATACTGAAATTTCACAGCTCAAGTTTACGTCGGGCAGGGGAGCAACTGATGTTCAATGTCCGGTAACCGAGCACTTACCCTACGACTGAGTGACTGAGTTGAGGTTGACATCATCGCGCACCAGACCCAGAAGTGTGGGCACCGGGTGAAACACGTAAAATGGATTTCAACCGGAATTTATCTCAGACGTACCTCCGGAACCTTAAAACGAAAGATTAAGCACGCAAAACGTTGAGAAAAACGAGGAAGAAATAGCGGAGGACAGTGACTGGCGCAAACATGTGTTTACTGCTGGCAACTGTTAAAGGACCAGAGCCAAGCTGATAACCAAGAAATACCATACGTACCACTAAAGTTAAAGATTGCTTCCAGAAATCAGTTAGGGTAGGCTGAGTTACGCGAAACCCCACAATTCAAATATTTCAAACGTAGGCTTATTAACAAATGTGGTATTATGAATACAATAATAAAATAATAGAATTGGACAAACCTCAAAACGTGGAACCACATCGGCTTCTATACACCGGTTTAGGAACTTCTAATTATTTATGGGATCCCAAAGTCCATGCCGACTCGTTAGAAGGTGGCCACACAGTAGCGAACTTCACGTGTTGATTTAAACAACACGTGTGATGACAAGGTCAAAGAGGTGGCATTCGTACAAAACGGAAACCACAAAACGAAGAATGACTTTGCACACAATGGGAATAGAAGAAAAGAATCAACGGAAGGTCGGTTTTGAGCGTCCACGTGTTACACAAATTCTCACCAGGAAAGTCCAGCTGTCAGCATTGGACTCCTCTTCTACTCTCATAATATTTCTGCTTGCAGTGCCTGGTTTTATCGTGTCAGACAACCTGGATCAATCTCCAATTTGTTGCATTTTTACCGTACTTAAATTTGTGTGCAGGTCGGTCACCGTATTCGTGGTTGCATTAAATGATACTTCTCCATCGTGTGTATCCCAGCCTTACCTGGCACGTTCTACTGAACCCGTCCTTTTTGCCCCTTTCTCAAATCCACGTTTTCACAAAATGTTCAGCTCACCTTAAAATATCTATTGTTTGGATGTTCTGATTGTTTGTTTAAATGGCCTAGAAACTGACCCAACGTTTTTCGCAATATCCTCATTTGTTAACCCAGCGACCTCTGGCTACTGTTTGACGCTCATTCCTTTCGGTATCTCTCAACATAATGTTTATTACGCGACTGCCTGGCAGTGCAGCGATTCCTCAACCCTGTCATGTTCAACCTGATGGCACAATTGCAATTTCTTTCTTGAAAGCTCCAACGTGGTCAGGTATGGAGAAAATGTTTCTCTGAGTCCTTCCCTCTTTCATCTCCTGACTCCGGATAGTTTGCGGGCTTTTTCATCCTTGCTGGCCTCCCGGGACTGGAACGACTTCTTTCACTCGACAAACACACAACACATTTGTGATATCTTCTGCCGAAACCTATTGACCTCTCTCTACCTTGCTTCTCCCATTAAGAGTTTTCACCCTGATATCTCCCGCCATGATAAGTTATTGAAATCCTTGGACAATAAAATCCGCCGAGCTGGCAGAGAATATCGGAAAACTCGGGACTTCTCATTAATACTCCTCATCAGCAAACTTTCAACTAACCGAGAGTCCTTACGGGTATCCCTCGAATGCCGTGAAGAGAGCACCACTCTCAGGGACCCTTCTCGCTGTAAGTTACTGAGCCGCCTATTCCGTGGGCGCTGTACCCCAAACAGTCACTCAGTTACTTGTCTGCGTTCCACCGACGGTAGTTTTATCACCGATCCTGTAAATATAGCTGACCACCTGAACGCTTACTTTGCCAGCTGCTACTTGCCCTCTCCTTCCAAACTCAATCCCACAAGCCCTGCTGCACATTTCACATCTCCACAACAGAGTAACCTCCCGTCACTTAGCAACATGACCATCTCCCTAGCTGATGTATCAGCCCTTCTTCAAACCCTCAAGGACTCCACCGTGCCGGGGGCCGACGGCATACCATCACGTGCCCTGAGTCAAGGCGGTCAAGATGTCAAAACCCTTGTCTTAAATCTTTTTAATCATTCAATCAAATGTGGAATCGTCCCCTCCCAGTGGAAACGATCTGTCGTTCGCCCCCTTTTTAAATCCGGATCGAGGCAAACTACTTCCAACTACAGAGGGATCCACCATACCTCCCTTTTAATGCGAACCCTTGAACGGCTGGTCAAAGGCCCGTTAATCAGGTTCCTCCTAGCTACAAATGCCATAGATGATCGACAGTACGGATTCCTATCTCAGAGATCCGTCAATGGCTGCCAACTTCACTTCTTTGAGACCGTCACAGCAGCCTATGATGCCGGACACTCTATTGTTACAGTCTATTTGGATATCCAGAAAGCCTTTGACCAGGTCCCTCACGCATCCCTACTGAAAAAACTTAATTCTGTTGACATCACTGGGTCCTTATTTCAGTGGTTCACCTCCTATCTATCTGATAGGTCACAGATAACACAAATAGGTGACAAACAGTCATCCCCACTACCGATCACCAGTGGAGTCATTCAGGGGAGCGTGCTAGGTCCCATCCTCTTCCTACTATATATCAACGACGTCTTCGACGCCGTATCCCATGGCAAACCCTTCCTTTTCGCGGACGATATAAAAATCACTTACACATTTCCCCCCTCTGCTAAAGATCTTGCCCTCCGCCAGGTCCAACAAGACTTAGACTCTCTGACTCGCTGGTCAAGTGCCTATAGCCTAAACTTCTCTTCTTCCAAGTCCCATATAACTTTCTGCCGCTGCTCCGTGCCAGCTGATATGTTCACAATTAATGGGAACCCCGTCGCTCATTCCACAGAGATCAAAGACCTTGGTCTCAGATACTCTTGCACCTTTAATTTTTCTCATCAAGTCCAGTTCCAGGTTGCCCGGGCACGTAGGTTCTGCTTTCTAATATTACGCTCCTTCCATCTTCGAGACACAAAGGTCGCAATTTTCAAGCTATGCGTGCGACCAATTGTGGAATTCTGTCCTGCTTTCTCTTCCCTCTATACCCAAAGTTGTAAGCTGGCACTCGAGAACGTCCAACGATCATTCACCAAAAAGTTATTCCCACGGACTAGTCCTCTCTCCTACCGCTCCCGCTGTATAATCTTAGGCCTTGAGCCACTATGGCTCAGACGGTTAAAGCTAAATTTAACTCTACTACACCGTCTTTTGCACCAAAAAGCTTTTATAGCAGAGGCTAGGCCAAGCGTAAAATTATGTGCGCGCTATAAAATCCGTAATTCCAGCAACCTCTTAGTGTGCCCTCAAGCGCGTACAAACCTGCGCCACTACTTCTTCCTGGTCTACTACACTCGCATCTGGAACAGTCTTCCCGATCGGTTTCGAGATATCACACACCAACATACGTTTTCGCAGTCTGTAGATAACTTCCTTACGTGTGAAGCCGCAGCCACCCTACTCAATACCCAATTATCCCCTGATCTCCTTTATGAACGGGGTCCAGACCACCTCTGAGTTTGACGAAGGTATATTTAGTGGACGCAAAAAATAAATAAATAGTTAAAACAAAAAATTTAAAAAATAAGCCGCACCCTTACTATACTGTGCTACCTCTTGACTTGCTTGAAGCAACTTATAGCACGTTCCTCCCAGCTAAGTCCCTGCCCTGGACTACTCTATCCGCTCTGATTAATGAGTGGTGCCTCGTCTTGCCTAACCCTACCCAACATAAACCAAGGAAAGAACAGAGTTTGTCATACCTGAGGACGTATTATACGCCACGCAACCCATTCAACACACGCACACAACATTGCGGTACGCCTCTGTTTGGCTCGATAGCTGACGCTCCGTCATCGTTTAGCCATGGATCACACACTCTGGACATCTCCGTTCTGTGCCTATTGTTCCAATGGTAGCTGCCGTCTCATTTGCCTCCGCGACTTGCCTCTTCCAGCGGCTGTATGTCGTTTGCTTGTTCGAAATGACTGAGCTGTTTTACTGGCCTGGCTTTCCCCCGACTAGATAAAATATCTGGTAGCTGGAGTTCATATTATTGCACAAGCCGCAATTATGACTGCATAGTGGCATGCCGCCTTGCAGATCTGGTAGCATGCACGAGGGATGAAAACCTCGTGTGGTGGTCGGTACGTCCTGCAGGGAGGGTCGCCCTGTTGCGTTGCACCATGGTGCGTTCGTATACCCATCACCCCTCCAGTAGCACGGGTGCTTCGCCCATCGCCGGTGGTTCTGAGCATGGCCTTTAATTCAGGAAACCAATAAAAGAGGACTGTTGTTTCTGTTTGTTGCCGCTGGGCTGGACTCGTCCCGGTTGTCATTTAACTGGCAAAGCCATAAGCTACAGACGAATATAAAAAAAGGAGAAGAAACTGGACATTTGTCTGTAAAAAAAGGAGAAAGATATTCGTAAAAAAACACAGATGGGATAGCCTGAAGACTCTGTGATGCCCATGGTTTACATCGATGTACGGAGCTGCAGCTGCCTTCGTCATATTGGGGTTGTACCGCACCAAAGCCCACTTAGTCGGCCAAACAACACACACGCACGTACCTGCTTCTCCCAGTAGCGAACATATACAATGAGAAATATATGTAAACAGAGGTTCCTAACCCTCTGCTACCAGCATGCAAGACGAGTGTCCAAAGACTATTTATTCGCCATGCACCACTTGTTAAATTGAAGCTGATAGCAGTGCTTCTGGGACTGGTGACAATTTCTTACCTACGCTTACTTTCTCTCCTAGGTTATTTTGCTGCCCAATTTAAGTAACAAATGCCAGATAAGCTAGCCCATCATCTCGGAAGTTAACCCTCGTCAGTACTTATACTTCTGATTTCCCCAACCACACTACCTCTCTGCGTGCTTATGTCGGTTTGCACTGTATCTCTCGTAATTCAATATCATATGTTAGCAAACCCAACCCTTGCTTGGTTGCTAGTTGACTAAGTGCAAATCCATCCCTATCCACTCTCACATACTCACTCACTGTCACCACCCTAATAGCGGTAGATGTCAAGTCTTTCTCTGTACATATATTAATGCACATTATCCCATCTGATGTCTCCTCAGACTCACCATGCTTTGCTAACCTCATCCCATTCCCTTGTCTTCCCAAGCATAGAACTTCGACAATATCAGGTATGGACGACCTGGTTGGCTGTTATCCACTCCACCTGGCCTATGAATCTACACCCACAGGGATCCCCAACTGGACCGAAAAAAACCTAAAAGATCCCGCTGCTCAGAGAATTGCACATCCCAGCACAATGACCTTTTATGTGACGTCCGTTACGGGGCTGTCCGAAAACTGAAGTATGTCAGGCCAATGATGGCACGGCACTGCCATACCCAGTTTGATAGCATACCCGCAACTATTCCCTTCCAATTCTCGACTGTACCCTCCCACCCACTCGTTCTATTAACTGCAAATACGAATAAGCTCCCCACCTGGCCCAGCTGCCTGCATGATCTGTTCATTCCAAACTGCTGAACCTGTGGTTCGAATTTAACCATTTCGCTCGCGTTCTGGCACGTGTGTTGGCACCATCTCACTCTTCCAAGGAACTATTATGCCCGGCTCCACAACAGCGACACCAGTGAGTCTCTACAGTTTCACTGTACACCATGATCCTGAGGTTCCTGTTGCCGTCTATGCGTTTTGCTACTCCCTCCACGTCATCATCCCCACTTACGCTTTTTGTAACCCTGGCCATGAGCTCAACAGTCCAAGGTCAGGAGGCCTCAGCGGTGGTTTTAGGTTTTAGTTCAACTTGACCGGCTGGATGACGCCAACTATACTGCTTCACCAGATCTGATGTTCTGATTCCTCATTTTCAACCATTTACACTCTTCTTGTCATACGTCAAACAGGAAGCCTCTTGTTTTGCCCTCCCTCGCTTTGTTTTTGGCCCGCCACCTTCAAATCCTACCGACCTGACCTTGCTCGATGTTCTCTCCAAAAAAAAGCATGGTACCTGTGCCTCCCTGCCCGTGCCGGTTTAGTGATGACTACGTCTACATCGGATAACGCCCCCGCCTATGACGCTGTACCTTTTCCCAAAATCCCTGTGCCCACAATCCCCGCCAGTCATGCCTTTATGCGGACTGTAACCTGATGATCATGCCTGACGGCATGCCACCCACAAGTTGGAAGCAAACTTTATTATTATTATTATTATTAACATACAAACGGGCAAGGTCGGTTGGAGAGTTACTGCTCGATTTACAAATTCTTTTGATTCTGAAAAGTATGCAATAAGTACAATGTGACCGGTTTTCCTTCCGTATTTTGGCTGTCCAAACGAACACATTCTATTCTTAGAATTTTTCGTTTGGTGCAATTGACAGGTATGCCAGTTCTGTTGCGTTTCGGCTTCTGGCTGGCTTATACAGGCGTTTCCTGTGTCAGGCGATTCCCGTATGCTATTCTGCTAAGTGTTCTGACCTGATTTTGTCTAAAGTTTTTCTTCCTTGTTAGCCTCTATAGGTTTCTTCTCTGGCTTTTTTGCCCCGAAGCACAAATGGAATGCCGGTTGAGACGCAGTGAACAAGATGGGCATAATAGATAAATCGAAACAAATTATCAAACTGGAGGCACCCAACGAACAAACCAGATGCAAGAAAACCAAACGAAATCTTTATTCCGATCTCGAAAGGACAAATCAACTTAGGCACTAGACGCTCTCCGGAAGAACTCACTGAACATGTCCAGTTACATGATGACGAAACATTTGCCCGCCACCTGCCAAGCTCGGCGAACAAATCAACTGCCACCTGATCGACTGGCATGTTATCGAATTCATTTCAAAACTGTCAAACGCTCTTTATAGCATCATGGCCGGACAAACATCAGTACCTTAGTATCTTCAACATTTCACGACAGATATCATTGACTGTCCCATTATTCTGTCTTCCTCCATGTTATTTTGCGGCCTGCCATGATCTCCTTTCGGCGGTCCATCTCCTTTGCTTTTTTCTTAGTGTTCCCACCGTGTTTGGGAAGAAGCTATAATGCACCAAGTCCCTCAAGACAGAACTCATCATGGTCCAAATAGCTATCACTCTGACCCATTCTCTGTAAGACTGTGGAGGAGACTAATGATTGGCCTTCTTTCTAGCATATATACATGGACCGTGGTGGACCTTATGCATAGGGTCCACCACGATTTCCTATCATTTGGGTCCAACACTTTTATTCTTTCAGGGGAATTTGCGTGGACTGAACAGACCAGCAAATGCGGGTTAAAGGCCTTTCTAACTCGAGAGAATTCCGCGCACAAATTTGAAAGAATAGCTGGAAATCCCTTCTTATACGGTCCTTGTTTTTTTGCTGAGGCGGTGATGCAAAGGTTCGGGCAAGCAGCAGTAACAGTCGTCCAACCAAAGCTATATATCCGCTAAGTGGGCAACAATTTATAATATTATTAATAATAAGGTTTATCTCCAACTGGTGGGTGGCATGCCGTCAGGCGTGATCATAATGTTACAGCCAGAATAAAAAAATGACTGGCGGGGTTTGTGGGTACAGGGGATTGCTCGGAGAGGGGACAGTGTCATAAACATTGGGCATTAATGATATTAATAACTTGTAGGGAGCATGCTGGCTGAGGCATGATCAGGTCGTTACAAACTGAACGCGGCAGGTAACAACACAACGGGCATGCTTATTAAGTGAAAAGTCACCACAGTAGTGGGAACCGAAAAAAACGAGGACAATGGGCACGAGGTACGACAAGTTCAAAGATGAAGCCTGCTGACCTGAACTAAAACTGAAAACCGTTGCAGACCATGATTGACCTTTGGCGGTCGAGTAAATGGCTAGGGATACCAAATGCAAAAATGGGCCGCGCCTTGGACGCACAATGCACTTTCCTACAAAACATTTGTGGGTGGAATAAAACTTTTTAGACCAAAGTGTGGCATTTTGTCGCATATGTGCTCAGACCAAAAAGCACACTAATCTGCTTTCATTTTAAGCACTTTGTTTTAATTGATCTCTGTTCGAAATTTTTGGCGCACATTCGACTTTGAACTTGCTGTGCTGTGGCTTCAGAAGTGGCTTAACACGCGTTTGTTGAGAAATTTGGGGCTGTACCCTTTTCATCCTTCACGGCATTTCAGAAGGCCCTAAATCAATACATGAAGGATAAGTACGTGGTATTTGTGCATTCCTCCAGTAATCGGAGCACCAACCCTGTTCTGCATTACGAATGGATTTACTACAAATGCAGAAGGTGACCTCCAAGACCGACGGAAAGTCGGGGAATCCGAAGAAGCTAGTAAGCTGAGCCTGTTCTGTATATAAAAAAACAGTATTCGAAGCACCGGCTGTCCAGTTCGGTTTTGTCTACGGAAGCAAAGCAACCACCTAACAGTCATCTCTTATTTTCGTAAAGACAATCATAAGCTGTCAAAGTTTTTGTACGATCGGCTTCCGATTAATCGACGGCCAACGGAAGACGAGTTGGGCAATGCAGGGCCCTTCTAAAATATGGAACGCCGTCGTGTGAGGTGCGGCAGTCTGTGGCCGATAAATTCGGCAAGATCCCTACTACTCAGGATACATACAACTACCACCAGAAGTATCGCCCGGCTATGTTGATTAGGTGCCACATAGTTGCATTTTATTGTGGCAGATGATATGCCCTCGGTCCTGGCTAAACCTAGGGAGACCGGACGCGTGCTGGTGTGGCTGTCAGAGGAGGGTCATTATAGCCACATATGCTTCTCCCGATGGCAGCAGATGGCGTTGTTCCGACGCTTTCCAGATGTAGTTAATCTAGACGGAACGCATGCAACAAATCGTTTTGGGTAAGCTTTTTTATAGTACCTATTATTTGGCCTGTAGACACAAGCTGTATACTTTCCTGATAACGGACGGCATGGGTACCGGTCGTCCGGTTTTGTATACCTTCGTGGAGAGTGAACAGTTTGCTCCTATGCGTACACTGTTTGATATATTTAAGGAAATGTTGGGAGAGCAGTATGCACTTAGGACGTTCGTTATGGAAAAGCTGGCTGGGCAAATGCGGGCTGCATCAGTAGTGTTCGGCTGTGATATAATGCTGTGCTACTTTCATGCCAGAAAAGCTACCAGAAAGCACGTATTTATCATGTAATATCCATGTATTTATGGTCATGGACACACTGCAAATAGCCGGCACATATTTCACCGCATGGCCTGCTTGAACAACGCCGTACAGTAGGTTTTTGTTTATCGTAATACAGGCACGCAGATTCCGCCAAGATCTGCAAATACTGCGCCGCACTGACCCACGCTTTCTATCTTATCTAACGGCCCGCTGGTTGTACCTTACCCGAAAATGGGCCGTACGTGCACAGTCCGGAATGGTCCACTTTGGTAATGTGACCAACAACCGTCTGGAGGATAATGACGGCGCCTTAAAGACCGGGTTCAGCACTCCGACACACTGGAGCATGCCATACAAAGAGTGTCCCGGCACGCCGAGTGGCTCATGCGAGAATTCAAGATGCATACGTCGTATTATTGTGACCGACGGCAAATATTGGAGGGTGACAGCCACGTTCTGAACGTGGTTTGTCGAATGACTACGTATGCCTGTTCTCTCGTTCTGAGGCACTTGGGGCCGCGACCGCCAAGGCTGCACTATGATGGTATTGGAACAAACAAGGTGAGGTAAACTTATGTTAACTAACTTGTGGTGGTGCAAACACCCAGGTGCAAGCAGACGGTCGACACAGGTGCTGGAGAATGCACATGCCCCTTCTACCAGGCGATGCGGCCCCCTGCATACATCTGTTCTCTGTATTTAGAGATCAGTCGGTTCCAAGCAGTAGGAAATATTTTTCATAGATTTATTCTTAGCTTGCTTCCCAATCCGCCAACGGTGGCTGTCGGATTACATCCTATCAGAAAAAGGTGTACCCCTATAACAAGCAAACGGTATCTTCGAGTGACGCGTAATACCAGAACCCCCGGGAAGGCAAAACAAAGTCGAAGCTGGGTTTCTATGCGGTACTATTAACATAAGACATCAGTTCACAAAGTGTACAAACCGCGACAGTAGATATTCATCAACAACAAATGGTCCACTAGGACTACAAAAGTGCAAACCAAATGAGCAAACAGGCTCCCACGTGAGACAGTCACACGTGCGTATGGTCGGCCACAAATGGCTGGATGACCTCGAGGCCAAATGGGTGAAGTGGTAAGGACAAACAAACGTCAGTTCATATAGACGCACTAAACACAGAAGTGGAGCGGGGGTTGCAAATAGGGAGAAGAAACGTGGGGAATTTCAAATGTCAATGTAATGGACGATACAACCCCTTACACTTGTTCCCAAACCACAGCCGACAGCTTTGGACGGCCTTCGTAAACAACTGAGCAGAGTGGTGGATAGGCTTCAGAAGCAGGAACTCAGGGGGCAGCCACCATTAAGCGATTCATCGCTCAGGGGCATATCCTGCTGCGACAAGGCTCAAAGTCTGCAACCGATGGCCTGCCGTCGATGGTCGAGGATACTGCATCTCAACCGAAGTGGCGGTCTATGGACACCGACTTGGGCCTTTGTGTGCTCTGTGACAGGCCGACTACTATCAGTGACCGCTAGTGTGCAACCGGCCGTGTATCATATCACGTCGATTGTTGCGATGGCGAACCTTGCCCGCTGTGAGGCGACGCTCTTCAGGCTTGTCCCAAAGGTGAGCTCACGGAAGAATTATTTACTTTCCGTCGTTAGCCCCCGGCCCGTCCAGAAAACGCAAAGGTGAGCCTGCAACCCGGTCCGCTAAGAGGCCGTCTTATGATGTTGATCTGGACCGGAGCACAGAAACCCAGCATAGTGTGTCCCGAAAATCTGTGTGTGTCCGCGTTTTCGGGTCCAAGGAGGAACTGCCAGACATCCGTGAGTAAATATCTGACTACCGCGACCAACGCTTCAGAGCGTCAGCAAGATGAGAGGGACGAAGAAGATTTTATTTAACCCACCAGCTCTAGATAAATTTTATTTTAATGAGGTATCATGCTCTTCATGTAAGTCTCGTATTTACTGATGGATACAGTAAGTAGGCATGGGGAATAGCCACTGAAGATGGCATTGTGCAAACAAGCCTCTACGATGTTATAGACGCCAAAGCGCTCCAATTTTAAGGTAAGTATTCCTTCCAGTTTTTCAGCCGCGTGCCTCATGGTGATGTTTCGATAACCTAACTTATATCTTCCTCTCCTTTCAGGATGTCAATGGCCAAGTGAACAATCCGCACGAAGAGGTCAATGCGCCTCCCGACAGGACATATGTACACGTCAAGTGACCAGTACAACTAAACTTTTTATGTCATCTATTTTGGACCTTTTCCCCGGTAGAGATCGACGGGCGCGCTCCGGCCAGCTGATTAGGCATCGTGGACCCCTAGCCGCATGTTAGTCGTGTGCGTCAGCTAGGTTCGTTTCGCTGTGATCGACGTAGGTTCCAAGTGCCTGGTTCACGGATTCACGGATTGATACACAGGATCGAGGCTTTTGCCCAAGTTTCCCGGGTCGTTTTTTTCTTGTCGTTCAGCGGTTGTCGTTCACCTGAAAGGCACAAGCAAAAAAGGGGCGTAGCGCTGCTCTTTAGGTTCTCAGCGCGGGGCAGTATGTTTGTCAGCACGAGGACTTGCATAGGAAAGTGTCTAATAGTGCTTTGAACTGGGTTCCAGAAAGAGCATGGACAACTGTCAGAGGAAGGTCATTCTACGCAGCTACTGATTAGGCATCGTGGACCCCTAGCCGCATGTTAGTCGTGTGCGTCAGCTAGGTTCCTTTAGCTGTCCGCTATGACAGACGTAGGTTCTATGTGGCTAATTGATCAACGTCATGGTCTTCCTCGCATACTTTGCAAGCTACATTGGAACACGATGCTGTTTGGGAAAAAACTCGAACGATTTCTCGCCAATATTGATCGCAGCTTACGCAAGTTGCACTGGTAACAGTAATTATCGAGCAAAAATGGTTTACAATAATAGCACCTTTGCATATTTCGCGTCCACAAGAGCCATGTCGATTCTAGTATGTTCAGAAAATTAATTCAGCTGCAATAGTATCTTAAAAAACTGCCCACTGTAAGTAAGTCATCTTTTTCCGCAATTCGCGGTTTCTTATCACATCAGGCAACGTATTCACATTCGGTGATATTTATTGACCTTGAAGATTTGCACGCTTAAACAAATCACCAATGTAGGTAATTCGCATAATGCATGCAAATGTACATTATACATAGACCTTCTACACTATTAAGTGACAATCCTGAAAACGTCGTAGCTTTCGAGAAATCGATTCCATTGTGCGAGTAGTGAGCGGCCAAAAATGGAGATGAAGGTAGAAGAATTCCATCTGGAGACAAATGGCAAGTTTTGTCACAAAAATATGGTTTAAATTGAAACTGACTAGACTCACTGGTGTCACTATTGTAGCGGGGTCAGGTGTAAAGGGTAGTTTTGATGGGTAGTTGGTGCAAATGCATAAGGCCAATCGAACACCGTAAATGAAGTTGAACTTTTGGAAGAGGCAGACCGGAATTGCGGCAGAAATCTAGGTTGGTTAAGTCCGAACGATATGTTCAGCGGTTTAGAACGAGGCGGTTGGGCCCAGGTGAAAAATTTATTCGTTGTTGCGAATACAGGCTCGAGTAGGCAACAGGCTGCGGTAGAGATTCTGAAGAAAATAGTTGCGGGAGTGCCATCAGACTGGGTACGGCAGTGCCATGCTATCATTGCACTGACGTACTTCGGTTCCAAAACAACCCCGTAACGGTCATCAAGGATGCCGCAATCGGACAGAGGATACGCATATTCGTGGCAGCTGGATATGGGTTAGACGGAGAGATTGACACAGATAGAGTCAGGCCGATGCGGCGGTACGGAAATTTTCTATCCAGTAGGGGAACCATGTGGATGTAGAACGCGGACAAGCCAGATCGAATGAATAACAGTCGTGCGGGGCGTCTGCGCAACTACAGCTATGGCTAAACGACGACGAAACGTTGGTGTGAACCGCCACAGTGTTAGGCGTATGTGTGAGTGAGTGGGCTGTGGAAACAAAAGGTATTTCATTTGTTGTACATCTTCAGACTTACTAGTTGATGTGCGCGCACTACATATGGTCAGAGGATGCAGAATGGTTTTGAACGGTGAGGACATAAAGCTTTGGTTTGGCCAAGGTTAGTTAAATCCAGTAAAAGCAAAGCACCGGACATTAAATAGAGCTGACAGAGTTATTCAGGGATGGGAACAGGATTGAAAGAACTAGGAATTAGTTGGCCTGGCACAGAAGCTTAAGGCCGGAGGTAAGGAGGTGCAACGAGGTCAGTGGAGACGGGTATGAAAACAATTACGAGGGCAGGCGCAAGACACTCTCTGCAACACAACTACGCTTCAGAGAGCAGGTGCATATGTAGTCCCAGGAGGCGAACGTCTGCATAAGAGATAGATAATATGGTGATTTATGGACAAGAACACTTGGGAGGGTAGTTGTCTCACTTGAGGGCTAACGCTAGGGGGTTCAACCTTGTAAATGTATATGCTAGAACCAAGTAAAAGAACAGTTGGGGTGAGAGCGCAAATTAGAAGGGTTTGGGGCCTGTTTCAACGAGTGTTTAGTGTAAGCTGTGGCGCGAAAGGATGCTCGGCTCCCTCAATAGAAAGATAAGAATTGAGTGTATTTCTAAAGCCTAATGATATGATATAGTACGGATATGCGAGGGGAGCTTGTTCCATAGTTTAGAATACAGGCAAAGGAAAACGTTTTGTCTAACGACAGTTCGACAGGTCGACAGTGTGAGCAGAAATCCAGAGTTGCGGATTTTGTAGGGAGGGCAGGAGGAACAGTTGGGACGGCGGTCAGCTATGCAAGTCCGTCGGTAGATTAGGCGATGCAGAAGGCCTAGGTTCAATCTACTGCGCCTCAGCCATAAAGAATCCTACCCAAGTGACAAACAGCGAAAACGATATGGCAGCGTGGGTGACGCCGGAAACAAGGACTTAGTGAACGAGCGCTGCACATTTTCCACAGCAGTCCGGCATGCCCGCGAACACTGTGAGGCGAATTCGTGGCTGCATTCAAGAATGGGTCTTACAAACTGCTTAAAGATGGCAATTAAACATGATTTATTGTGGAAGGATCGGCGAATGAAGGCGCAGAGTTTGTGGGCTTTAGCCACTCTCTACCATGCATGTCGGGAAAAACTTAATGCACAGGAATGCATAAGACCTGGGTCTCTCACTTCGGGGAGAGTATCAATCGAGAGTCCATTAAGAATAAGCATTCCCGGAGGAATCTGGAATCGATGTGAGAGGGCTTGGCAATTTGGAACGGCGAAAGAAAGACAGAAGTTGGAGGACCAGAGGGATAGGGAATTCAGATCAGACTGAATGTTAGCAAGAGTGGAAACAGAGTCAATGGCCTTAAACGTATAGGCTATCTCAATATCGTCAGCGAACAGAAATGGGGATCCATGGGTGGTCGATTCTGTGACATTATTAATGTACAGTAAGAAAAGTAGGGGGCCAAGCACGCTACCCTGAATAACTCCACTGGTGATGGGAAGAGGCGATTAGGAGAGATCCCCGATCTTGGTAACCTGCGTTCTCCCAGTGAGGTAAGAAGTGAGCCATCGCAGTAGCGGGCCACCAATCCCCGTAGATCGTAATCTGTTGAGGAGCGCATTGTGGGGAACTTGGTCAAACGCCTTGCGATTATCAAGAGAAATAAGAATAATTCACAGCCCGGCATCGTAGGCGGACGTAATATGATTAAAGATATCAGCCTGAATGCTTTAGCTGATCGCCATGCCACAAACCCATACTGCCGATCGTTAAGGGTCTTAATGGTGAGCAGGTAATCCATGACGGGGACTTTAATTAGGCGCTCAAGAGTACGGGAGAGCAAGCAGGTATGGTGGATGCCACGATAGCTAGCTGGAGCGGTTCGTGGACCTGACTTATGGTGTGGTACAATGGTGGAGTGCTTCCACTGACTTGGAACTGTGCCAGAGATAAGGGAGATGTTGAAGAGATTAAGGATGAGGGTGGAGATGTCCGGGTCACCAGCTTTTGGGATGAGCGAAGGGATACCGTCAGTGCCTGGGAAACTGGAGTCTCTAAGGCGGGCGAGTGAGGTTGTTAAGTCAGACACAGTAACTGAGAGTGTGTAGAGGGAAGGGTTTGTTTCGTCAACAGATGTGGTCACTTCGGAACCAGATGGGGAGCAATGGGTGGCTAGGGTCGTCGCGGAGGGAACATAGCAGCTGGCGAAGTAAGAGTTTAGGGATTCTACAATATCAGCGGAGTCAGAAATAGGCTTTCCGTCAGCCACAATATTTGAAATTGCAGATGAATTAGAGAAGCAACGCCTGCGAAGGAGGCGCCCAGCATCTTGGATTGAAGAGAATGGGCTACGGCGGTAGATTCCTCGCTCTCTTCAAGAGCTAGTTTGGCGGTGGTAATCTCAGTCATGAGTTTTTCAATTAGAACAAGGAGTGAGAGGTCATGGGAGCCACGGAAGAGCCTACGATACTGCCTAAGTTTATGTCCTAGAGCGGACAATCGTCTGGCTGAACGACAACCAGAAACATAGGAAGTTCTTTCAGGAGCAACTAGGCATAGTGATAACAGTACATTGCTGTCATCACGAAACGATATTCGGTACGCAATGTGGATGAACTGCCCAATACCTCGTTTGAAGATATCGAATTTATAATCCAACTAAAGGAGAGCCACCGACTAACAATCTCTTGCGTTTTAGTGAACAGAGAGGTAGACGTGATTCTAGAAACATGCGTATACGGTGAAAATACACAATCAGGTCAAATACTGAAGAATAAGAGCAACCATCTGCTGAACCAGGAGAACAGCTTATTTCAAGTCCAGTTTCAGAAGGCGGAGACACACTGCAGCGCCAAAGAATTAAGAAAGAAGAAAGAAAACCATCTAGTAAGAATATTCCAGAAGAGTGGATGCCCAAGGAATTTTATGAAGAGAAGCTTGAAGAAGAAAACATCTCAACAAAAACAAGGCAGAGAACAAGCGAGCAGACGGATAGATTTATCTTACATCAAGAATGTGACCAAACTCATGGCCGGATTGTTAGCTCAAAAAGAAATCTTCGTAGCCAGCAGGAGGGAGGTCACTTTATGGAAACTGACTTTAACGCCAAAGGAAAACCAAAACGCAAGCAAGAGGAAAAATGTGATATACCAAGACAACTGGAATAAATGCGACAGGCTCTACGTTGGACATACTGGGGGGAAATCGTACACACAAATATAGAAACACAACGGAGCCGTCAGGAGACAGTCCCTTGTCACTGATATCCATATACGAAGACCAAGAAGGTCACAAATCCAATCTGGAAAACGCAAAATTATTAGCATGCGGAGAAAGGAGACACGGAGGAGGATTTCCTGACGCATGGTATTCTACGACAGATTCCATCAAGCGAGATATTGAGCTAGATGCAGTTTACGCCCAAGTAATTGCAAAGGGCCAATAAGCCAACCGACATACTCAGAGAGAGTCAAAGGATTAACAGATCATGGAATATCTTGGAGTCAGATCAACAGATGCTAAAAAAGGGAAATCATATGTCCCGAGGACGGGGGGCACTCTGGTAATCACCAGAGTACAAGGGAGAGGAGGCAAGGCTCAAAGGTCGCGTGGCCATCGATCCGTCAGAGCAAAGGACAATACAGCAACTAATGAAACCATCCGACCGAAAAACCAATCGTGATCAAAGGTAAGCCCCAGCCAGTAGCGCGTAATTCAACACACACGCAATACTACTCAATGAGCAAACCTCCGACCCATCGTTACGCTATACCGCGCTCCCTAACAACTCACGGATAATGTCGCCTCGATTGGTGATGAATTGTTCAACCCAGTGGATAAACAAACGGCTATCTAGGTTGCCTGAGCTACCAACATTCAACTCAATAGTTAGCCTCCTGTTCAGGCATATCACCAGACACCCTAAAATTGTTTCCCGGTGGTCCGAGTAGTGGGGCCCTATCGTTTCATATTTTAAACAGTGAGACTCACCGTGACTGGCGTAGCTCTGTTTATCACTCCCAA
Organism: Opisthorchis felineus; assembly: GCA_004794785.1. Taxonomy (NCBI): domain Eukaryota; kingdom Metazoa; phylum Platyhelminthes; class Trematoda; order Opisthorchiida; family Opisthorchiidae; genus Opisthorchis; species Opisthorchis felineus. Next base: position 112,844 of record SJOL01002530.1, read on the forward strand.
TTCCCGGTACCTGTCGACGACTACCGGCTGCTGACTTAATGCCTATTGTTACTATACCAGGTAGGGAGTGGTAGCAACCATTGATCAGCCAAAGCTTTGGCCATGCAACGATTTTATTAGCTCACCTTTACGGAAACATCTTGGAATTTTGACGGTACCCCTGCACAGAAAGCTTGAGCTTGGAATGACTTTCTACCTAACTTTCTCTTTAATATGAGCCAGGATGGTGACGTGCCTTAGAAGGTATCTCCTTTGAGCGTTGATCTATTCCTATACGAATATTTTTCTGACTTGGTTTTTATTCTTTTCAGCCATCTCTCTTTGGCTCTTCTGGAGTAAAGAGTGAGACGAGTTAATGCATCCGTTGGTCGCCTGCCAAACTTCTCAATAAAAAACCCTTGTTCAGTGTTCTCCACTCATACATGACGTTCCAAGGCCGAAAAAATGAAAACTGCGTCCTTTGCATCAATCTCAAGTGCTCGCCACGCGGACGAAGAGTAACTCTTCTATATTGACTGTCCCTGGGAGCTTGAACAGTCAGCGGGAGGCCGTAGTCACTGCTCCCGTACCATAATGAAGCAGACGGTCGCTCTCAGCTTGCCTCATCTGCGTCTGCAACATTTACAAGTGTTCTCCTTTTCAAGCATTAACATCATACGATTCAAGTTTTGGCAGCTGACCCAAGTTATCCTCTGCTTTGATGTGTTGATGCCCTGTCGGTTGGTTTGCTTGTTATGCCAGGTTGACTTCAGAAATCGAAAAAGCGAAATTTGAATAACCAGCTCGCCATTAAATCTAGGCCGGTCTCCACAGTAAGACCTGGTATACGTGATATACTTTTGGTACACAACGCTGATGTCGGTGACATGTATCAAAAGCTTAAGGACAAAACACACACATTGCTTCGTACCGTGGTGCAACTGAAATATGTCGAGGACTGTGCTCCCGGTTCTACATTATACGGCTGGGACGGAAGAGGCAATAGCCAGAGGAATGACAATCCAAAGTTACCATATTGACTATAGTATGTCTACCACAAATGCAGCTCATCAACCGCATTTTGTAAGCTTTTCTGCAGCACTTTAAACCACGGACTAGGTGTGGAAGTTTAGTTAAAGAAAAAAGAGTAGGTCGCCATTCTGCTGCGAGTTTCCTCCGGACTACTTGCAAATCTACAAAGCTCGGGTGAGATTCCTCCGCCTATCTCCGATTTTTCATCTCCACCATCGTGGTGTTTATCTCCAGTCGGCATTTCTGAAACACGTTTCTCAGGGTTCAAAAGCTCCTCTTCCTGACCGGCGCTCAGTATTCGCACAATGGAATTGAATTTTTGAAGGCTACGACGTGTCCCCGATGAGCTAAAGCAGACGGTAAATTGAGTTCAGAGAATCGTTACAAGCTTTTGAGCCCCATCTAGGCATCCCAGTGTCCCAGCGATGCTAGAAAAGTATTCCACCAGAATTTTTCCAGCCAGGGGCAAGGTTGCTTGGGTGGAAAATGAAATTTGGTGAGCTGCAAAAATATAAATGTAAGTTAGGGTGTTTTTTGTTCGAGAATATAGCCAACAAAGTGAAACATTTTGGCGTAAAAAGTTTTATTCCGCTAGCAAAGGTTTTGCATCTAAGAGCATTGTGCGGCCAAGGAGCCCCTCCTGACCCGGTGCGGACTATTTGCAAATAAATCTCCTTGATGCCTAGAACTGCACTTAATGAACCTTCTCTTCTTGTTTCCGGCTTACGTTTATTCGGTCACATAGTCGATATCTTGAGAATCATCTCTCCAATGCTGAATAATGAGAGAGCAGCTGGGATTGGAGGGGTCTCTGCTCAACAGTCCCATCTGCGGCTAGCTTGTTGTCTACCTTTTGCACTCCCTAGTCTGTTCCACTGAACGTGCGGTAAGCCAAAGAACAAGGGTGACAACAAAATCTTCGATATCTCAGAAAGTACCACAGATTCAAGCCAGCCTCAGTAAAGGCTGCTGACAGGTCGCGCCAAGAGCCGGAATTACACTGAGCCCAACATTATGTCCTCGTATTTGTCGGCATCATTGCGCGAGGATGAGGACTCCATTCTCGGTGAATGAAAACCAGGTGTCTAAGGGCCCGTCCACTTAGGATTTTCAAACCCCCCCTCTCAATAGGGAGCGCAGCGTGCCGTCGCAGGCGTCCTTGCGTCCGGGAGCATGACTATTCTTTCAGAAGTAATTTTCGTTTTTACAGTTCATACACTGAACTCTGCGAAAAGTAAGTTTGGTTCCACTGGCAGCAGACGCAAATCAAACGCTAGTTAAGCAAACTGCGCGGATCCATCGATCGCACTTATGACACTAAATTGCATGCTTGCGCTGCTTGACAGGTGCACAGTGCTACGGGTATTTGTGGTTGTCGTTTACCCCCACTGTGACAGGTGACCGCTTGTGACGACTCATTACGTTCAGAGTTCAAGCCGCGCTCGGTCAAACGACAAAAACGTGTACAAAATTATATAAAAAAATTGCGGGTAACAAATCATTCTTCGATGCCAAACTTCACTTGTAGCTACGCATGCACATCTTGGCTACGACTCTTAGACCTTTCAAAGCACTACCTGACGAATACGGGGCGTAAAGCGCGGGACAATTGCAGGATAATTCCCCATACCTGATATTTACCAAAAAACACTTTTATTTGAAGAAGCAAACGCAATCGTCCTTCGCGTCGCCTAAAAGCGACAAACGGACACGCATTGTCCACTGCATCCAAAGGGTCAATGCATTCAACACCTCAACATAGCGTTGAATCCATATGACACCGCAGCAGTTGTTCCCGTGAGCCTCCGGTATACCAAGAAGCTGAAGCACATCACGATCACTTCCTGCGAAATAGAAAGCTGGAAAGACATAGGCTACCTATCGGAGGCACGAGGGAGGAAAGCGTCATACCTAGCATACTCGACCATCAACCCTTAGTTGAGCACAGTTGTGTACAAATGGAGGGCGACAGGTGTTCGCAGCTCAACAAAACGGGATGCTACATCTGGTCAGTGTCACTCGGAAGACCAAGGAAGTACAAGAATGGCGTCCCATTGTGTGGTTGTGACGACGTGCCTTGCCACATAGAGAAGTCGGGAAATACAAAATAATGAAAAGATTAGCATAAGCACCACATCAATATAGCGTATCATTTACTGAATTCAATTATCCTGTTTAGCTACTTAAATATCATAAGTAGTTCAAAATGAATTCAACTGACACTTCGGCAACAGCGGTTGCTACTTCGATGCTCTGCCTCAGGAGATGAGCGGTTGTCGTTCGGACAACGTCATCATTTGAATTTTAGACGTATTTCACCAAGTTTTTTGTGAACGTGACAAGCAATTCATTTGGATACGGAAGAATTAAAATATAGCACGTGAACCTCCAAACTTTGATGCATCGCAATCCCCGACGGTTAAGCTAGCCGTGCGACGCCCTTACTTCCGGTTCAAAACGAAAAGACGGGTAGGCCCTAAATATTTGGCAAAAACTTTATTCCGAAAGGTTTATCAAAGGTAACATGAAGGTAATACTCCTGCTGCTGAAAAAGGAAGTAATTTCGTAAAGTACACGAGTGGTCCCCGAAGAACAACCCAAAGAAAGCCTTACGAATTAACAAAACTATTGCAAAAACGCGCACATCCGTAACCACCTGAACAGGACAGCATGACAGTCAGGTTTGTTCAAAAAAACCTCAAAGATAATTTGAGGTTTCTCGAAGATACGAATAAGTGGAAAATCACGCATTATAGTCTTCTTTAGGAGCCCAGAGTTTGTGCGAACCTTCTGGTAAAATGGAACTAGTGCTTTTACTATCCTGCTGTCTTCAGATGGAGGTAATGTGGAGAGGTTTGTCCTCTGTTTCACTGCGATCAGTTTTATTGGCTACCGATCAGCTTCTGTTTCCAGCACTGTTTCTCCCGGTGCGTTGTTTTATCTTTTATTCCAATTGACCAATCCATCTGCTCTGGTTTTCTCTTGATATTCTGGGGTTTCGCGCCTGACTACTCCGGGGTTATAATGTTTTCGTGTTTATACTGACCATTAGTGCCACCAGTGTTATCATCAGTAAAATGGGCCAATTGGAACGTGTTTTGTTGGCCATCTCAGTGAGACGGTACTGAGGACAATACGGTGAACGGAAAAGGGGAAAAACCTCGAACGTGACTTTGTTAGAAAACGGGCAAGAATACCAGAATACGCAGCGTTGATGAACAGAGGAAAATTACGTAGTTCAAACAGGCCAATCTAATAACGTAATATCCTGATGGTTAAGGATCTTACAGGACAATTGAAGCCACCGCACTACACGCAATTCGTATTCAGTAGGCAGTAGGAACAGACTGATGGAGGCAGTAGATACTCGATCGAGAACTGGTTCTATGGACAAATGGGTTAATAAACATCACGAATTAGGCAGAAAGTACAATCAACAATAGCGCAACCGGTAGGAGTGAAAAGGGGCAGTGTGGCAGTGTGGCTTTCTGAAAGTAATAACGCGTAAGTGCCAAATGATATAAGGACATATGGATACGGGCAGTCAGATAGTGTAAATGGGCCGTATACAGAGGTAACGACGCAGAGGACATTCAGCACGTTCTAGAGGTACTTCCGAGTCAAAATGAAGCGGAAAGCTTTTGCAGTCTTCAGCTGACAGCGCGACGAAGTAGCACGTGCCATGTGTCAAATAAAAGTGTGCCCGTTTAAGAGAAAATCCAAACAGGCACCATCAGGTAAGATGCAACACAAAGGTAATACGAAATCAGGGCAACCGGAAAATTGAATCATCCAGCAAGCTATTGTACTCGGCGGCCACTCGAGGGTTTCCCAGTTCGAATCCCGGGGGATCTGCTTCTCAGTCGGAGCAGACACTTGGAAATAGGTAAAGCTGACACGAACTTGTGGACAGCCGACAAAATATCCACATTAGTAACTAAAGAGTAAGCGGGCCTTAAGCGGGAGCAAAAAAAACAGGGAGACATCAGATGGGAAACAAAACAACGTTATAATAAACAGGTGTAAGTCGTGCTACTCATGAGTAATCAGACAAATAGGAGAAGTAACAACAGGTTGCCGTTGATTCGCAGGAGAAACCAACCATAAACAAGACAGTTGTTCGGATTTAAGAGTCTGTATGAAGAAAACGAGAAGTAGACAAACGAAGCAGTACGCCATTCTGGAGCGTAATGACAGCAGCGCGCGCGCACACACACACATACCAAGGACGCGAATCAAACACAGGTTTTGCAATGCATAGAAAACAAGTCGCGATCGACCGGGCCTTCATTTTATCTGAAAAAGGAAACAAAATTGCGGAAAAATTTGAGGCAACAGAGAAAACTCACACGATGTTCCCCAGCGTTAAGTTGCATTTTTCCAAATAGGTTCAAATGGGGAAAACGGATGACAGAAATGGGGTTACCGAATTATGCAATGTCATTTCTTCTGCTAAGCTCACTCTCCTTTTTTGTCGAAGGGTACCGCTGGCTGCATGTTCTTTAAGTCGTATATAATCAATCAGTATTGAGTACGGTAACAACCTGCTGGAGGATTTTCTTTCGGTTGAACGAAAGTAGGACGAAACATTGTCGGAAAGCAGCCAAATTTCCTAACGGTTACCCAGTTTCCCAACTCTAGCAAATTACAACCTTTGATCTGCTTCACTGGCTTTCTTTAGGTGGTGTTACTCAAAGATGACCAATCTGGATAGATCGAGCGACTTCAAATTTCCACTGAGATTTTGTTCTTTAAGTAAAACCAATCTACGCTGAAGAGCCAAAAGGCACAGAATAGGTTTTTCATGTTTATTAGGAAGAATCAGCATTACACATGTCACAAAACTTACTGAGAGGTTGTAATCAGCAAACGTTTAACTTGCGCAGTAAGTTGTGCTGAAACCAACCGAACAGGAGTTCTCGGCAGTCATCACCCAAGTGTCCTTGTTAGTTTGGAGAATGCGAAAATTGGCATATACAAGCGCGACTTTTTAGTCATCAGTTTGAATATACTCTCTACAGGTGAGACAATTATTGTCTGGCTTCACGAACCAAACCCTATCTACAGGTCTGAGCTGCCAAATTCCAACAGTTTTACGGGCACACGCCGATCTTTTCAAAGGTGCTATGTTTTTTTCAATCAGTTGAAAAACGCTTGGAACCGATTGAGTAATCATCGTTTTCGAAAAATATTGGGAGCAATTGGTAGATTAAGTGCTGGGCAACGTTTAGTTTTTGGCACAAAAGCTTCGTCAGGCCAGGTGACTAGGTTACGAGGTTGGTCGAGAGTTAAGGACGAAGGAGAACCAATCAGCTAAGTTCAGCAGTCTTCGAATAACTTCCGATGTTCCTGCTTTATATGGAATGACTGCTGTGCCAATCCATTCCTTACTGGGTCTTGATACCGGAGCCAATATCTTTCTTAATTGACGCCTAACCAAACTCACTGGGTATCCTACTTCTTGAAGTCCGTTGGCAAGCTCGATTTGAGCTGCCCTTCGGTCGATCTCTTCTGTTCACAGCGCTCTGACTCGACGAAACATCGATGAGATAATACTGGCATACACTGACGTTGGGTGTGCTGATGAGTAGTTTAAGAAGGTCCCTGTGTCTGTTCGTTTCTGGTAGATCGTAATGTTTAATTTGCCACCACTCTTATGTGTCATACAGTCCAGAAAGGGTAGTGTGCCCGAGTTGGACTCTGTCTTCATGCTAAGCTTGATGTGAGGATTTGATCTATTGTGATAGTCGTGGAAGCTGCTCATGTTATCACGTTTGATTACAATAAAGGTATCGTCAACATAACGATGTTCAGGAGGGATCATCATGTAAACCGAACCGGAAGAACTAGACCCTAAGCTGGACCCAAATCAATGTAGGTTACCCCATCGGCTTAACACTTGTTGACCCACCCTAACACACAAAATCCCCTGGCCGACACCTAGCACAGATTTAGCTTGACTTAGCTGATTGGTTCTCCTTCGCCCTTAGATCTCAACTAACCTCGTAACGTAGTCACTTGGCCTGACGAAGCTTTTTTGTCGAAAACGAGACGTTGCCCAGCAATAAATCTACCGGTTGTTACCAAACTTTTCCGAAAACGATGCTATGTTTTGGTTTTTCTTCTCCTTCTATGTTACGTGACAGCTTATCTCCGATATATCCAACCGGTGCAAACAGGCCGACTACGTGTGCTCAAGCAAAAAGCGGAAAGCTGGGACAGAATTACTGTATTCAGGAACATTCACTAAAATGGCAAGATGTGGGATTTCCTCGTACAGAGGCGGATACACAACGACTTACACGATAAAGTTCCCTCAGAATCACCATCAAACTTTCACCTCCCCCAGTGTTATTGGATTATTGTTATCCAATATATTATTATTGTTATTGTTATCCAATACCCCTCACAGTGAAGTACTTGGGAAGAACCATCTCCAGGAACCTTCAACGGTCTCCTTATGTTGGAATCTGTCTTGCCGAATTCCAAAGAATAGCATTTTATACATTCGACCCCACAATGCTGTACACAAACCTCACACCCTCATCTCGAATTTGATTCCTCCATGTTTTCTCCCCCGCTAAATTTACTGTTCCGCTTTGTATTCTCCAGATGACTTGTCTGTCCGGAGGCCAACCGCTATTAACAGTTGATCCTCGAAGAAGGTTTCTATATGTCACAGAGCATGGCGGGATATATTTGTCAACTTTGCGGCCAGGAAGCATAGCATTATATCAGATACCCGACTACAGATCGCATCTTTTTCTACCTAAAACCTTCCGTCAACTTTCGAACTCAGCTTCTTTGGAACCATCATTCTCCACTTAGCATGATATCTTTGCAATAGATAGCTCTAGTCTACGGCTTCTAGCCTGGTAATTCATACATTAAGCAGTAAACATTTGTGTTCTTTTTCCCTCTCATATTTTCACACGATTTTCTAACTCAGATATCACTTTGTACGTCTGGAATTCACTCCCGACTGCATGAAGCGCTTTCCGGCTTGCTTGATAAATTGATTATAAATCAAATACGACCAATCTAAGACTGGCTTCCAAGATGATATAAATTTTGCGATCGTTCAGGAACAGCTGCCTACAATCCACCTGTTTGACACCTCCATTTTTGGGATTACCAAATTACCTATAAACCAGGTGTTTAGTAGATGATTGAACTACCAGGCAGATCGATATCAATAGCGAATGGTAAACCAAGCAACTGAGACAATCAGGTTGCGCAGCACTCAAACGGACATACCCACGCACACGTACATTGTCCTGTTAGGTTACTTCGGTGTACGATCGTGTCACAATTTTTTGTCTTAAGTGAAACGGTTGTGAAAACCGTATGGACTGGAAACACTGCTTGTTCATCTTAGGCAGCTCATTGTGTGGTAAGTCCATTGAAAGTTTAGTTTCAAACTCAGAGATGAGAGAAAAAAGTTATTCAAATTTTTGTGTTTCGAAACTTAACCATATGGACTGTTTTCAGAGTATATACATTGCATTGACTTAGACTGTGCCTTGATATTCACGTGGTTTGTATTCGTTGCAGAACCTTATCTTCAACCCGTGGAAAATTAGGTGAACACTTAGTCTCTTAGATGCAGCCTTCCGCACGATTTTCGGTCTAAGCCTAAGCAAAACTAGCGAAATACACTCATCAGCAAACAAATATCGTTTTGCGAGAGACTCATCTGGGACCCGCTGAATCTCTCGTTTGTGATGTTTCCAGGCAACTGAATGTGCTGCACCAGGCCACCTCATGTTTCAGTTGCTACGATATTCGAGATATCGAGATACATGTATATTCGTAATGCACTACTCATAAAGCTTCTGAAAATTCTTCGACAGCGCACGACCGGTTTCGCCCTTCTTGGGGCTCATCAGGTAGGCGAAGTCCCCGAAACATCACAAACGAGAGATTCAGCTGGTCGCCCAAGCCTAGGCAGGGGCAGTCGAGATGCTCAGGTTGGGTTCGAACCATGGACCTTTAGGTCAGTAGGTTTGCGCCATAGCCACTGAGCCGCTCGAACCCTTTGAGTACTTTGAGTATAAATACAAAGATGAAGTTTTTGGAAAGGTTGATAGGAAAGGGTGATTCAAATATG
>SJOL01002530.1:122773-139782 GCA_004794785.1 Opisthorchis felineus
ACTGTTGGTATCAAACGCTATCAAGCCAAATTTTCACTACACCGCACTAACACAGTTCCCAATTGACCTTGAGCTCGGTTACTTGGTCAGATGGTCAGGATTTGACGTTAGGGCTATGAGCAGTGAAGAGGACAAAATAAACAGCTGATTCTCGATACCCGCGGTTGCCTCCATGGTACACCTATGACTTTGTGCTGTGGGAAACTGATGAGAACTCGGTTGAGAGCTCAGTTCTTCTTTCGAGCTTCCCACTCTGATGATAATGAACAACTTAATAAATTCATCAGCGGTTGGAGTTACTTGCCAAAAACTTGCTAAGCGAGAAATTTCGTTTTGCTATACCAGTTCAGCATGCATGTCATCCAGGGTTCGTCAGCGCTATCGAATTCTTCCGGTTTTCCAGTGAAACCATCCACCAATGTACTACGGTACTCGTCCCCAAGGGTGACTATTTATCTCAATGACCACATCCACAACAAAGACGCTACCTTGTGATTTCGTGAGGGAAAGCCTCAGTGTTGACCTACCACTCCCCTAAATCCCCTCTGAAAAATTTTCTTCTCTACAGGGGCCACCAGGGATGATGGCTTTCTCCTTGTTCGTTTCATCCTTAAATCACACGTGACCTTTGTGAACGGAGAACAGGATGATGAAAAAAACTGAAATTTTACTCAGTGTGTGCCGAAATTAGTCCATGATTTACACCCTCAGGTTATCCACGGGACTGTGTGCAGCTGACCAAACGTCAGAACAAAACGCCGGTCGAGGCGGATCTTTTTCGCAAAATGTCTTTATTTTATTAGAAATTCTGTGCATGAGTTCGAAGATCATGCCTCGATCGACTATGGTCCTGCTGGTGGAGCGCCTACTATCCTCAAGATGGAACTTTGAAAATTCTACAGGTGATTCAGGAGATACTGAGGTGCTGATCCTCCGTTGGCCAAATCAGCGGGCCAACTCTCAACACCCTCCCCCCTCTATAGCGACATCCACCCTTGATCACTCTCTTGATTCGGATGCTAAGTTAGGTAAAGGCGTGTATCATGACGTCATGAACGAGATGGCAGTGCGGTCATACGGGTGTAACGGTGGATACTACTGATGAGGCATGCGAGTAGTATGCGGTTTTCTCGTAACTCCGCATTGATCAAATGCAAGGTGGGATTTATTACGGAATTTGTGGAACTGCTTTGCAGGTTTCGTTTACAGTTGCGTGATAGTCAATGAATATCCAGGAAAGTTCAAGAAGAAGACGGATATTCAGTTTTTTAAAAACAAGGTACATATGAAAGTTTGACTTACCTGTCCAATAGTCTGTAACTGTTTAGTTGGTGTTTTCTAATAAACAACTCCGCGGCGAAGGACTTTCCTTACACGGGTATCGAGGACGGTTTGGGTGCAATTGACAGCCTCTTACCATTTCTCTCCACCAATTAACAGGGGACTTCTGTACCCCTAGTTGTCGGTTACCCATCTGTGGCATGGCCTTCATCATGAACACATATGTGTCAGCATTCAAACTCAACACTGAAACTGGCCTGTGTAATGATTCAATGCTAGCATTTTCTGTCTGTTCATATTCACACCACCCTCCCTTTAACATTCCCCCATCTGTTCTGGTGCAACACTTCTGGTGAGACCATACCAGAGAGGGAAACAGCTGGAATCGAGTTTCATTTTCTATTAAAGACCTATCAGGACTTCCTATTCTGGTAGCGCCATGCATACCGGAAACATGTCGGACAAATTTTGCTTATTAGTGGGTGTAATACAAGGAAATCAGCTTGAAGTGTGGTATCGACCGTCAGAAGTTTAGAAAACAACCCATATGCAAAGTATAAAGCTTTCCTTGGCTTTGATTCGATGAAACTTGACTTGAGCTGAAAGTAGGAGAGACAAAGTGAACAATGGTGAATGGGAGATTACAACGACACCTGACATTTAGACTTCGTAAAGCAGTGGAAGGTTGCCATAATTTAATGTGGCTCGGTAGCTAGTCGGATCAATCGATCGACATACTGATAGTGTGGAGAGGCCTGAGAAGTGCTATCCAGGTTTCCTGCTGACTTAAATAAATGTTATGTGGGCATTCCGAAGAGAATACCAAAAAACAATACGTCTAGTATTGTTATTGGAAGGTTTTTCACAAATCTTGAATTTTGAAAATTATACTTCAATACTTCTAGAATTAGTCAAGTGAATTAAATTAATTCAAGCTTGCCTGTGGGAAACGAATCCCGTCTAGGCAGCGAAGCATGAAGTCACGTGGCCTTGTAATTGGTGGTAGTGTGAGGAGATTTAGCATCGTTCAGTTGAAACTTTATCCTGTCAGTTTACGCCAAAAAGCCGAGAAGCAATGTACAGCTGTTTCATCCTTACTGGGAATCATCAGAAATGCGCATCTCAGGAAATTCAGAGAGTTTCGAACCAGCCACATTCCGGTCAGCAGCGGAACACTCAACCGTTCGGTCTCAAGCGGCTGAAGAGCACTGTGTGACTAAAGAATGTGTCTAAGTGAGAGCTAATCATCCTGCTTCTAAGCCACCCATGGCCGAGCGGTTGAGTTTTCAACCACGGGCAGGAGGCTGGAGATTTTGAAACTCCCTGGATTTTGTGGGATTCGCACTTCTGATGATTTCTAATAGCGATGAAACCGCTGTACACTTCTCGACTTTTCAGCATGGATCGGCCGCACTGACAGAATGAAATCCCAACTGACCGCGTAATGTTTGATCATACCGATGATCATCCTCATAAAACAAACCAATTCAGGCGGATGTTTAGCAGCTCTTGGTAGGGGTGACTGCTGTTTGGAGGGACCTCTGATGGGGAGGTTCACTGCATCCATTGCTTCTGATCACTCCCGAGCTATTCCTCTTTGAACGGCCGCTAGATTTCAGGGATTTATAAAAACTTAAACACATGCCTGGTTACAAAATGCTTTAAAGCGGATGACTGTGTTGTTTTAATGAATCGGGTTGGATGATTATTGATAGTAGTAATATTAGTAATAATAATAATAATAATAGTGGTGTCGTATCATGTCACATCGTTCAATAATCCATCAAACATCATATACAATTATCGCGTTTTTTCAAAACTGTCTACATGTGAAAGAATTCATACGTAAACAAACACTGTGTTAAACAGGTTTGAACGACAATTAATCATACCGCAGACCAACTGTGAGTATGGCGTCAGTGCGCCTCGAAAGAAAGAAGGGTGTGTTCAAGGTATTCTGTTACCACCAAGGCTCAGACTCAAAGTCACTCAATAAAGGAATCGTTGTAAAAAGTGAAACTCTCATGTACGGATGACTGTGATTCGGCTTGTCAACGAGTGAGTGAATCTGTGTTCATCAGATCAACAGTTTGGGTGAACATTCGGCTGAGTTGAAGGCTTATACAGACTGATTGTGTGCGCTTTTTGTGTGCACCGCCAAGCTTGCTCCGTAATTTGTGCACACGCGTACGTTTGAAAACCTATGCCGGGTGATGGCGAAGTGAGGAGCATTTCAAAACAAGACGAAATGTATGACAAGGTCATCAACGATGCCGTACCGGAAGATGGCACGACAGATAAACAATGATTGATAATGAACTATCGTGAGCGAGGAAAGTGCGGCCTGTTGATTGAACGGAAGCTTTTCTGATCTCATCTACCTTGTCACACGTAACTAAGTTTTAAACATATAGCCTGCCCAAAAAATACAGAGTTTTTGCCGCAGACGGGTCTGTCCAAGCAACCTTCCCCCCATGCACTGGGGCACATTTCGATCAATGTCAAATTGATGGGCTAGATTATTAAATTTTTCAATCAATAGTTTACCTTCGAAATACCGCCACAATTGTTTGAGACCTCACATTCCACCGACAAATTACAAGTTACTGTATCTTAGAGGCTTTCATCATACCAGAGAAATCCTCCAGTCAACTGCAGTACACTGGCTGATCAACCAGGCGACAAATCAATAATCGCAGCTGTTTCAGTGAACCAATGTGATCCCACTGCTTCCACCGCTACGACAAGTGTCTCGTCACAAACATCCTGTTAGTGGAAAGCAATACAAAAGTTGTAAACGCTGGTGCTTAGTTGCCAAACAGCAAACAGGAAGAAGGTTCTTCCATCCTGAGGAAGGTTGTCATGAAGTTTGGGGGCATATGCAATTTTAAACAGCATTAAAGTGAACATTTCTGAGCATCCTGTTTGAGTAAGACGCAGCATTACAAACCCCAATCAACAAGAACCCGACGGGTGAAAGCAGTCTGGTTAGACAGACATGCCTGATCGTCTCTTGCATCCGTTGTTGGGCAGGTCTTCCAACCATGGTAAAAGAAACATCACTCATACCCCAGCCAGTCCACACAAAGAGTTCGGAGGAGCTGGAGTGAACAGACCTTCGTTTCAGTCGACGGTGAGCAAGCATATTCCGTCCTAATTAATTTTAACCGGGATTACCCTTGCTTCCAGTTTGCCTGAACATTGAAAGCCACCACACCATTGTACTTTCCAGCTACACTTGGATTGCTTTATACGGGGTGACAACACGAAATCTTGAAGACGAAACCGTCGAATCTAGACAGTAAAGGGGAGGGCTTTCAAGTAGTCTAGTACACCAAAGACTGGATGACCCGTAAGCAGACCATTTACCAAGGTCCTGGTTCCAGACCAATGCCGACGTCAAAGACACACGATTCTTCATCACTATGACGTCATCTACAAACTCACACCATCACAGACCTAGACAGTGATACTCCTCAGCGGTGACCCAAAAACACCTGTCAAGTGATGGATAACTAGTCCAACCAACTGTTTCTTTGTACTCGACTGTGGAGGCATTTGTCCTCGCTATCAAAGACTTGTTCTAGCCAGACATTTTCTCCCTGCTTTAGTCGGTTGGTCCTGGTAAGATTTGTGATTCGACAAAACTCTCTGGAAATGTCTTTGTAACACCTCATGCTAATGCCTGGCGAACCTGACAACTGAACCTTACCTCTAGAAAAATGGTCCTTTGGCTAGTGTGCGTGAAACAGTCAATCGTTAGGTATATCCTGAAGAGAGAGCTCACCGGTGATTGGTCAAGTGCGCCATGAGATCCCGCAGTTGGAGAAAGCTTAGTGGCTGATAATTGAGCAGAATGACGCTCGTGTCCATAGACGATTGCATCATGAGGAATAATACGTCACTGTCCTTCAAGGGCGAGATGAAAATAACTTAGTTCAATCAAGAAGACGTTGATCTACCAGTTTAGATTACCATGGTCAGGAAAATGAAGGCGTATGACATATTACAGGCTGTTCTATGAAGGTACTTTCGAAGATTGTGTGAGACCGCGTTCACACAACCTGGAAGCACACCAGTATATGTAACATGGATTGTTCTGCATCGAATTTTGTGCACTGCCCTGTCCAATTTGATTTTTAGCCAAACAATCTTTGTTACGAGCCATCTAATCTCTCAACCAGGCAGGGGAGGTGAAAAGCCTCTTCACATATAGGACTGATCGATAAATCAGTCCTGTCAAATGGTTGTAGGCGCGGCGAAGTGTTGATGTCTTGCTCAGCCACCAAAAATTATATCACCGAGGTGAATTGTAACGACAAACAAGAACATTTAACCAACTTTTTGCATGTAATATGCACTTGTAACAAAAACTTGTACATACATTATGAGGACGAAGACTGGCAGTCAGTTCGGAGGAGCTCTCGTAGGGTTCATGACAGTTCACAACCCCATCCATTCATATCATCCGGGAGATATGAAGCTAAAGAGGCAGTTATGGGAACTCCGGTCTTTCGACGATATCCAGCTGTAATACCTGTAAATGTCGTTTAAATAGCCGGGCAAAATGTGACTCTAACTTTTCTGCAATTTGTTTTATTGATGGTTGTTCTAATCAGTCCGAATGAGATGCTAAAAACCACAGTTTCTCCATCATCTTTGTCCGAAATTCTAAATGCTTAACCAATGTTCATTCTCTCCCTTATTCAAAGTTTTTTCGACGCAAAAAACGGAGAATATCAAGGTGACATCAGTTCCAACAACCATCAGGTTTGATGAGGGTGGACAAAACGGCGCGGCAAACGAAGACAGGCTCTACCTACTAACTGCAGAACAAGGCAAAGTAATCTCAGTGGACTTCACAATTTTCAACGTAAGTACTTTTATTCTTCAAGGGGTTCTTCGCTGGTAAGAAGCCGGCAACACATTTCTAAGTGAAAGCCAATTTAATTTGATGGTGACTTAGCTCTTCAGGCTAACGATTTCAGGCGGTTCCACACAGAACCTTGAACCCACCACCCATTTACAGAGTCGAGGAATATCAATTAGACATGAAGTTTGATTTCAAACAGCGGTCAACATTTTCAAACAGTCTGAATCAATAGAACCAATCGAATCAATAGAAATTTCAGTCACGCAATTCAAATAACCTGATCGCCTGTTGACCGGCTCCTCGGTTGAAGACTTCCTAAATGGAAGGTTCACTCAGGTCGTAAATTATTTTTCCCTTTGAGTTACCTACGGTTTGTTCATATTACGATGAACTTCGGAAATTTCAAACAGAATTTCATCGGAAAGCCGAGAGCCACTGCACAGTTGTTTCATCTTTCTTGGGGACCATTATCGATGCGCATCCCGCGGCTTTCTATGGGAATTAAAAAAGGCGACCTCCTGATTAGTAGCTAAAGATAATTACAAGGAGGGTGAAATAGTCGTACAGTTCTTCTCGTCCTTTCGACAAGGAATGATTCGGCTAAAATGGCTGAACTGTAGAAAGTTTCCCATTCTTGAGGTTTCCGATACGAAGTCACGCATATGTTTGACTATCCCGAATATCAAAAGGAAGATTTGGGTTCCAAAGTCTACCGTATTATTTACACAAAGGTGAGCAAAATTACACAACAAATCTCAATCATCAGGTTCACATGTATTTCACTGACCGCAGCAGTGCAGTGTCAAGGTCCGCAAACCTGACAACGGCGAGAGGAATTTTGGCTCGGTAGTGTGGGTCGCGGTCGACCCATCCGAGGCCAGTCTCAGGATTCTGATTGGCGGTGCGACCACACGGAACTCACGACAGAACGGGTCAGGGCAGGCTCGACAGACGGGGCACGAAAACGCATGGGTATGAGGTCAGCTGCACACACACACACATGCCAATATACCAGTGTCCGACTGAGCGGTCTTTGTGGCAAGGTGAATCGCAGGTACGGAGGAGCCATACAAGTGGAGACCAAAAGTACACGAGTGGAGTAAGCAAATGAATTGGGGAATTACCATGCTGTCGAGTTAGCTTCAGTACCCATCCTGTCAACAATCTAACTTCCAGTCAACAGTCAGGATGTTTTACCTGAATGACCATTGGTCCCCGCTATGTTCCTGATGACTACGAAACCACATGGGCTTGGAATCTGACCAGAGTTAATGGTGAACATCCGACCGAATCCCAGAAAGCCGAACCACATGTGGGAAATTCCCGAGCTGTGGTTCTATGCAAAACGGCTTGAAACTTCTGACCATCTTCGAACGCCCATTGGATGAGCCATGACAAGGAGCTTCGTCAGATGCTGATGATTCTCTGTAAGAATGAAACACCTGCACAGTGCTTCACGGCTTTTCAGCATAGATTGACTCAACCTGCAGGACGAAATCTCAGTGGACATCTGTATTCCTGGATCCTCAGAACAACAGTGCGTACTGAGCTCAGGTAAAGTACCTCTAATTGGCTATCCCTTGGAGGTCAGAGTTGGTTTGCTTTTAGTGAATCTCCAGCCGCCAAGTCGTCGATCACGATCACTAGCTAATTAAGACCTGTCTCATTATCGTCTTGCCATTCTTCTGACATTTGTAAGCGTATAGAACATTCACTCTTAAAAGCATTCTTGAAAACTATTCATAAAAAGGGAATTAAACACATCTGAACCAACCGTTGTCTGTTGAGTCAAACCAGCTTGCTGGAGTGACCAGGAAGGATGAATGAAAAGCGCTTCCTCACTCACTGAAAAGCCAACCCGATTTGTAATCAGCAATGGGATGGATTCACTAGCAACGGTTTGCAGACCACCAAAAGGCTGTTGCTTCAAGAAGAGAGCGCAAGAGAGGTAGATGAGTAGACTCAAACTATTTAATATACACGGACCTAAGTGAGGCGTTTGAACACGTAGATCAGATCGTTTCATTTACTCTCCTAGAACAGCATCGGTTTTCTATCTCTAGATGGAATAAGAGATTTCTTCAGTGTGACCATTTCAGGTTCGGAGTGAACAAGGCACTATCCCAGCGCGTAACGTCAACGACGAGGTCCTGGATGGATCGGTCACGACAATGATAGTGTTCCTCGTGAAAATAGACAACACATTTAACTGCTTGAGCTAAAACTACCCCGCCTAGCGAATGATCTTCGGATGTGGAGAAGTACTCGAACCTAAGGTAGACAGATAGATACTTTGGCAAGATGCCGACAAACTCTGAATTACCAAGGAGCGATGCCACAGGCCTGTACCTTGAAGCACTGCCCTAAGTAACAGAATATCTAGCCCGGGGTCTCAGGATACAAGTGCGAGGTAACCTCAGGACTTGGAGGCACACACCCATTGTCATCAGGAAAGGCATTCGGTTTCTCTGTATCATCCAGTGCCCAGTCTCGCGTTCTAGGAAGGGTTCTTTATCGACGTTTAGGAGCACTTCCATAAATCCACTGCTAGACTACAGAGCATTAGCCGACTTTCCAAGCACCCAGAATGTTATGAGCCTGAAGGAATATAACGAATAATACCCTGATGATTTCTAAACCGTGAAGAAGGTCATACACCTTCAGATGCGTCACGCTGAACGTCTGTAGTCAAAAACTATCAAACGTGGACACACTGTATTCACCTGCCTAAATAAGTCACACCAATATAAGCTGGAAAAGCATCACCAGTTCGGGCTTGTGTGTTCTGAAGGTATTTCAGCCCTCGTGTTTCCTTCGGGTCACATGGCAGCCAGATACCGAAACTGAATGATTCGAGTGTTTTTTTTAGAAGCGTCCACGTCGAAAAGTCCTGGCAGGTATTTCATCACCAGGAGGGATAGCAGACGTATGGGACATCCTACCCGTTAACGATTAGCAAATCCCAACAGGTAAAAAACACCAAAATTCCGAAGATCGACCAGACGCTCGATAGTGCCTAACTATGTACTTCACTCCCCTCTCAATCGATGTAAGGCTATCAGGCTCGATGTCGACTTTAGGCAACGCTTCACATGCTGATCAACTCAACTGGAAGTAGAACTGGGATTCTCTGAATCTCGACTGTCACTATCGACTTATATTAGTTTATATTGATTCCAACTTTAACACCGGTGCCACATCGCCGGGTGCCACAAATGCGTCGTTGTTCTGTCACGCAGAATACGCCAGCAGCGCTCCAGTACCCCTTGCAGCATATTACCGTAGACTGAGATGATTCCAGGTGTACCGCTTGTTTCAGCAAGACAGCTAGCCATGGACGCTATGCATCCGGTCCAGTCACATTCTAATGCTCAATTGTGAATGTTAAACGGAACGTCTTATTTGTCGTAGGTGGTTACGGGATTTGTAGAATTCACGTTCACATCACTCGTGTGAACAGTCTTCCTCCTGTCCTGCCACAATTATGCAGGTGAGTCCACGCCAAAGGGGGGAGAAGCACTGGACTCAAGTTTCGCTCTTATTAGAGTGACGCGAATGCAAACTTATGGGATGGAGAGACTACTTAGCTGTCGAAATCAGAGACACATAAGTTCCTTTTAGAATAAGTCTCTCTTAAGTCTCGTAAGTCGTTCTCTTTAGAATAACTGGCGTACCCAGTTGCGTTACCATTCATGGTGATATGAACATATCCTTCCAACAAATGCATTGAGAAATGAATCGGTCTGCTAAATATACGTGAACTGAGTTTGTTTGGTGCTCGTTGGCTTTGTTTCCCAAACAGATTGAAGATACAGCCATCTGCTCTGGGGACTATGTGGAAATTGGCGAGGGGCACGATCCGAATGGAAACATGCTGTGGAAGAAATGTGGTCACACTTTGCCTGCAGCGGTTACATCGAAATCAAACACATTCTATATCTTGTTCCATTCTGGAGGATCTGGCCAGAATTCTGCATTTTCTGTGAACGTTAGATCAAGTGAGTTGTTTCACGCAGCTTAGATGTTCATCTGATGTTGTTCCAGACATTTGTTGGGTACACACGTCGTGTCTCTGCGCGTGTCCTTCCAATTTTCATCAGTGACGCAGCCTCTGGGTCAGCACTAGGACAAATGGGAAGTGATACTGTTGAACCTTGTAGTCATCGTCTTGATAAAAGGCATGTTGGGTCCACTGTGCGGTGAATCTTCGGAGTGACAGGAGGCAAGTGTACTTTGGTAGCTCACCTGGCCAGTGGGAGATAAGCGGTTCGAATCGAACCCGACGGTTTATCCTTTCCTTACATGTTTCTTTGTATACTCGAACTTCCCGTTCCAAAACTAAATCCTGCAGGACACTTACAATGGGCTCACTACATTGAGGTAGATTTGATTTGGAATCGATCGGTAAAAATGTACTTTTATGTGTTCAGGACAGAACAATCAAAAAGAGTATACATCCATGGAATTCAAACTTGAGATCCTTTTCTGATTACACTAGTCCGAATCACATCAAAGGGAAAGAGGACCTGTGAAACTTCTGAAACAACTTGGAACACCTTCCGTCTACTCGATTATCGTAACACTCGTGCCAACTTCTAATCAGAAATCGACAAAATGAGTCGGGATACCCAAGCACGTCGCATCTTGCTTCGTCAGCAAAACAGTGGTGCTTTTTCTGAAATCTCTAGCAGGATAAAGAAAATTTGGATAAGACGAATTTCGCGAAAATTCCTCGAGTCGATATGATCAATAATTGCACCCTAGCGTCAGATTTTTTTCTGTCCATCCAGGCACCAAGCCCAGGTGGATGGCCTTGAGACAATCGATCACACGACCGTCCACGTGTGATGGACACGTGGATTCCTACATATCTGTATAGAAGACGGCTACGTTCGAGTTAGCGGTTACTGTCAAAGATGCACGCTATCCGATAATTCGGGACAAACCTCTAAGGTGATGCATTTTCTAAACATAACGTCAAAGTGTTTGGTAAACTAGTGAAACATTATTTCGAAGGGACGATGACAAAAAGTCTGAAAAAGAAAACTTTGTTTTCGCGGACCACTCGTTCTCTCCACTCGCCACTCGTTCTCTTTCGGCGCTCAGTAAATGACCCAACAGAAAACTGCAGGACAATGTAATACTTTCAGCGAAGCTAAACTAACGCTAATCCATTTAGCCTGGAAACTATTCATCCTTGCCAAATGGATGTTCTGTTTTAGTTTAACTTTTGGTTAACAAATGATTCGTCTTCACAGTTCGCAGCTTGGCTAATTATGAACCTACCAAGCAGATGAAGTTTCATCTCGGTAGACCTGGAATCGTTGTTCGTTCCCAAGAGGACGAGCACTTCTAAAGATGAGCCTGTTACAATTGCTCAACGTTAATGGACTGTTTGTGGTTTGTATGGTTTGAATCAGTCACACAATCAGCTCTATTTCGTGCTAGATTTCATCCACTTTGTGAGTTGTGTCCCTGTAGAAAGCTGGCATTGATGCAAAAGCTTCGACAGCTAGGAGGACACGCTAACGTTGATAACTTGCACATAGTTTTGTGCTCACCAGTAACCGTGTTTTCTGATCTCACACAAACCAGCTTACCCAGATTCGACCTGACAAGCAAATCACGCACAGTATGTTAGTTTAACGGTCACATTTTTGTAGGTGATTCGATGTATGTATTCGTATCGACAGGGTAAATTATACTCAAAAGGTTTTTTGCCGTGTATTATGTTTTGAACCTGTAATGAAAAAGACGTACTTAGGTGGTCTTCTGTGAATTTCCTTGGTCTCGGATCATTCTGATATGAAGAACGGATGAGTTTAATCGATTTCCAATTACCGGACAGATGAGATCGGGTTCAAGCATCTTCTCATGGGATGGTTTGTCGCCCAAAACAAAACACGTGATATTACCAAAAGGAACGTCCAGAAACAGTCATCTGGCTTAAGGAATTCAAAGAGATGGCCCTTTTATTCCAAAAAAACTTCTCAACTAGAGCACTTTGCTTGTTGGGGGTAGCGGGGGTTTGTGCGACCTCGTAAATGTGCTAATAACTTCAACTTTTGCACAATCATTGTATAGTGTTTTTTTCACTCTGGATGTTTTTTTCGGGACATACTGATTCACTGAATCCAAAACCCAAACAAATATGAGTAAATTTCGCACCCCTAAGATCTTTTCCAAGAAGCAAAGCATACAGGGATATCGGGCATATGGGCGGCTTCTAAAGGTTGGAGGATTATGGTTTTTGAAATGGTGTTTTCTCATCAACCAGTAAGCTCTACGTCCCTCTGCAGCCCTCTATGCCATGTACAACACGTAGCTCGTCGCAAGAGATGTTCGGCTGAATCGATTACCAGACGAGCAGAGCCCCTAGAATGGACAATGAAACTGTTTATTTCGGATGCCACAAATGGACACTTTGGGTTTCATACGGAAATCATCGCATTAGAAGGTTCTCCACAGTACAATCCAGGCAGGTAGAAACATAGCCCTACGCAGGGGACAGCAAAGTTATGGGCATGGCATATAAACAGGAAACTTCCACTAAGTTTAAAATCAAAGTTCATTGGCACACTCACGCAACAGAAAGCACCCTGGCCTGGATTACCACTCGTACGCTTTTTGTCAGTTTCGTATCAGTTATTCGTTTAAATCACTTGAACAGATTTGCAGTAGCTAGGTATTCTAACGGCACTAGAAAAAAAGTGAGCAACAACACCCCCATCTGTGATGATAAGAAGATCCCAGACGTCTTGTGGGACGACCGCAGACAGCCCACCGGCTTTGCACTGTTCAGGACTCATCAGATCGGTGTAGTCTCCGAACATCAGATAATCAACCCCTGATTTGAACAACATTTTGTTCCAGTGTCTACGTTTCAGCTCATATGAATGTTGAAACTACTGGAGTTAGATACTCGATGGAGTCCCTTGTGGTCAGTGGCACATTATTACTCGCTCACATAATGTGCAACACACTGGCTGTCTCGATATTCCGCTACGAAAACATTCACTGAAGTTCCTTTTGTTTCCGAATGAACTGGTATGGAGGCTTGTTTAAAATCCGCAGGTAGTCCACTACGGACCTCACCCTGTTTGGGACACATCAGGTAGACGTAGTTCCCGGAAGCTGTGACAATCAGTCCCTAGCTTGGACATTACGTGAATATCCTCGAGACAGCTTGTGTCCTGCACATCATGCGAAAGAATATAAATGTACTATTGACTACGATGAACTCCACTGAGTCCACTGACCCAATGCATATGAGCTTAAAAGTGAGTCTTAGATGTCACTCCAGACTCTCCTCTGCCATGTGGCGACCGGCTAATGATATGTCCTATCAATATCACTGTGAACATGCGATTAACACAGACTCCAAAAGCTAACAGCTAAACGTGAATGATCAAATATTTCTGGCCAGACCTTTATGCCAAAATTCATTTCAATAGAGAATACCAAAGTTTTTACTACTCCCTCCCTCAATCATTCATTCAAGAGAAAGGTGACGGAACTCTTTGAATGGTTACCGACACGGTATCTCCGACCTATTTTTAACGGCTATTGGCATCCCGCTATTGATTTGTTTTGACGCGCGTGATTTTATCAAAAAGTCAAAAACTTGCCGCTTATCAAGGGTCACGAAGGTCTTTTTTGAAAGATAACTTGTGTGGGTCACTTATATTAGACCGCTAATGGCGTGTGATGAAACAAATCGGTAGACGAGTTTGGCTTTGGATGTCCAGAATGACAGTTTTTGCCAGAGTGCTCGACTGAACAAAGAATCAAAAAGCTATGGACTGCTGTGTCTCAGACGTCCCAAACGAACTCACTCATTTCAGCACTAAGTTACTGTTGTATCCTCATCGTGACCAGTTTATCTTTGTTTTTGTTTACTCCTCGCGTTCCGACTGCGTCACTCTTACTCACCTAGTGTGCGTGGGCGGTTGGGGTCACAGACTTAACCAACGCGCTGATTGGTTGCACCCAATTTTTGCTGTCCAGTCAGATGTGTTCATGTGACAAGGTGATCCGCAGATAAAATATGTGCTCCTGCCATGTTGCGCTCCGCGCACGGGATGTCCGAGTTACTAAACCCTTTCACAATTTTTCGTAGGTCGGTTTTCCAGCCGTCACTAATTTACCCAGACAACGAACACTACAACGGCTTCGACTAAACGGGTTGTTTCAAATGCACTTGGTGGAAAAGCCCGTGGGGTAAACTTCACCTCACATAACCTAGCATACAACTGTACGCTTGTACGCGTAAAATTCTCGATATCTGTTGTGGACCACAGTTTTCCTAATGCCCTCCTATTACCGTGAACCGGAGTCTGGATAGCCGCTTGATAGCCTGATGCGCTTAGCCAAACCAGAAAAGTCAATGAACGTGCGAGTCAGCTGATCTATTGATCACTGACGCGTGCAAGCGTGTCATGTGCAGCCGAAAACGGGCTGTTTATAAAGCTCACATGGAAAGTTCTAGGCGAGCCAAAAAGTAGTACTAAAAATAGAACTCATCTGTCAAGGGCAAGTGGAGAACAACCAATTAAATCTGTCTCAACGAAAACGGCTATTCCATTGGTCGTTGTGCAGTCCAGTTACGTTCGGAGCTGGTTCTCCTAATAATATCTGAATCGGCTAGATGCCTATATGCAGAAAATAAGGTTCACCAAGCATTCTTCTGGTTAACGGCGCTCTGAAACGTTTAAACTAAAGAGAGTTATTCTACTTGACTGCCGTTATTTTTGTACACCGTTCATGATTTTCTGGTCAGTATCCAAGCAGCTTGGTCCAAGTATGTTATCGGATGCGTGACTGTTCATACCTGCCACAAGTTTGTTGTTAATCTAGGATCCGGAAAATCTCTTCAAAGAATACAGCATATGTGCTATCTATGGGATCCGCCCCTTTTATCCACTTAAGTAGTATGGCGAGATGACGGATGCTGCTTTTCGGCTTTTCAGCATGGACTGACTTCCCTTATAGGACAAAATCCCCGCTGAGGCTACCAAAATCTGCTCACACCACAAACACTTTGTGTTGCCCCTTTTTTGACATTCTCTCCGACGCGGCTTGACACCTGGTCGAGGCGTGACCCATTTCCCGCCATTTCCTGGCACGATTCCGTGTTCTTTCCATGAAATCCGAGCACTGGAATCCATGTCGAGTAGGACAGACACAACCAACTAATAAAAAATCCAAATTAAATTACAATAAATAAACAACCGCTCAGCTGTAAGTCTCTTTCGGTGCCTAACTACCATGCTGCCTGAAGGAAGCACTAGGGCTGAGATACTGTCAGGTTGTCCAAGTCTAGACAGGAGCAGTCCAGGGGCCGAACCACGGACCTACCAGTTGGTAAGATCGCGCCTTCATCTAAAGTATCTTTGAAATTAAACTGATGGGTCAGACAGGTAGCATGTTTGTCGGTTCCAAATGGGAGGAAAGTTGAGATAGACATCTCCGAATACTGCATGATCATGACGTCACTTTTCTTAATTTATCCTTATTTATACCATTCTTTGTATTATCCCGTTGCTTTCCAGTCATCAGGTAAACGTGATTTGTCAGACACTATTCCCCTTGCACTTACACTGTGTTCTTTTTTGTCACTATAGGTCCGTGAAGCACGTTGAGACATATCCTGGAACACTCATTTCTTTATACCTCCCCCCCCCAAAAAAAAAACCCAGAGAACAATGATCAACTGACACACCCTAATCCACATACGTTTGTATGGACATGTGGTATCCAGACTCAGCCAAAACACCAGTAAATGCTCTTCAAAAGCAAACTTTCATATCGTTTGTAGAAAAAATTCTTGGTCCACTATTTGAATGGAAACAGTGAGCTAGAATTACTTCGCCTCATCGAATTATTTTGCGATACTCCTGAAATTTCAAACCGTTTGTGCGGATTTCCACAGACGACGTGGAACGGTAACCGCCGAGAAGAAATCACTCAATAGCTTTTCCAGAAGTTGCCTATTTTGTGGTAAACCCTCAAACACGTGCTCAAACTGTCGAGATTTTTGATAAAGTGCGACCAGCTGACTAAACGGTCCATGGTTCTGATCTCCAGGGTTGTCGGCTTCTCTTTTCATGATATGGATAAAGTGGCAGAATTTCAAAATTCATTCAAATCGTAAGTACCAAAACGGGCAACGGTTAGATTTGGTAGGGTAATATGCTGCACCATGATTTAAGGTCTCTCAGTCAGTTGGTCAATTCCTCAGTTGTAAGCCATTTATCAAGAGTACGCTGATTCCAGCTGCTGCAGTTTCGGTCGCCGGGATTAAAAGAGTGTGGGAGGCGATGGCATGATCAGTTAGTTCGTGAAATTGGGTGGTGATTACGATAGCTTTAGTGCACAAGCCCCACTGAGTGCGTGCTTGAGCCATGTCTACCAGTGTCATTAACCATTAGTGAATTGAGTTCCAGGGTCTCGATTCCAGGGAGGAGGCAGTTGCCAACCCGACTAAGTTTAATGGCTAGTGCTTCCGTAATTCTTGGCTGTAGAGCAGATGGTAGCTGATCTGCTCACCGAGCTTCGCAATTAGTTCGCATGCGTTTACCACCAGTAAGGTACGTCTAATGTTGTATCGATCACCGCCCACGAGTTAACCCTGCATCAGCTCGAACCCTGCATCGATCACGTGTGATTGGGGACACTGTCGACTCAGAATTCATTGGCAGAATTGGCCGAGCAACATAGCTGAACCAATGACATCGCGCGTAATTGTTCCGCCCACGTGACCTTGTATGATTTGCCTAATTGGTTGCGGCAGACCATAAGGATCACCTCACTTCTGAGTGTGGTTGTTCGGACAGGAAAAACGGGCACCCATAAA
>SJOL01002530.1:159243-192640 GCA_004794785.1 Opisthorchis felineus
CTGGGTTCAGTTGAGCCTCCCATCAAAACCAAAAATTAGTCCTTTTAACCGGTAATGTTTTCATTTTTCACAGGAGGGCGCCTCAATCGCGTTTCGCATTACGCAAACGCTGGTCTGCATGTTCATTGAATCAGACCTATGAACGTAGAAGCAGGTACATCGTGTTATGAGTAGTCTACTCCTAATTAGATGAACGAGGGTTGAAACGTTGCTTGGATATCCGGGAAATATGGGGCAGTTCTAACGGCATTCCGCTCATCAGTATAACGGGCCGTGGTTATCATAGCCTTCCATTTGTCTCTGTTTTCTCGGAATTCCCGCTGGAAGACCGCTTGATCCCAAGTGAGACAATCAGGTCTTTGAGGATAGCATCGGTAACAAGTCTACATTAACAATCGAGGTACCCTCTGGAATGTACTTTATCTCATGCTTGGCTTCAGATACAAACTAAACGTGGATGTGGTGGAAAAGACCAGGATGTCCATTTCGTTCGGCGCTCTGAGTTTTCATACTTCGTTATTAATTTAAAATCTAACCGTTTAGAGAAATAACCACGTACGTACACAAATCTGCTGTTTATACCATCCAAAAACAGTCTACGGAACAAATCACGGATGACAACTAGGCCAGACAAACGCTTCCTTGCGTGTCCTATAGGTAGATTCCAATAATTTCATCTGCCGTGAATGAAAATCTGGCCAGGTCAATATCTAGGAAAGCGGCTATCCAGGATAGGCTATTCTGGGAAGGACTGAACCAATCAGGATGAGCGTGATGAATGGTGAATCTTATGGTACTCAAGCCGTTGATTCGACCTGCTCAATTCGAGCCGTGACCTGTGATTTTGGATGCTCCTTTAGTTTCTGATGAACCAATATGCCTTTCTGCCTTGAAGAGTTAGCAGACCGCAGGGTCAGTTGGACTCCCACCGGCGTTATCCAAAAACGGCTATGAATCTCTGTGCTTTGCTTTGATCAGGTTGTTTAAACTAATTCGATCGCGTTAGGGTTTACAACGAGGTATCAAGAAGTGTCCCCGAAACTAGTGAAGTTCATCAGGAATGCCACCTGGCCTCATTTTTGTTCAGTTTTGTCACCGACACCATCATGAAGTGCACTCCCTAAGGTACCGCGAATATGGGTGTCGGAATAACATCTGGAGTGAGATTGGTAGGCTTGGATTATGCGGATGACATTGTTTTGTTACTTCACGATCACGTGTCCGCACAGACTACTCTAAGTGAAATACCGAGAGTGGTCCCTTGTTTTGCACCTTCAAAGTGCGAAGTTTTAATTCAGGATTCACAATTACCATGTACCCCTTCGAAACCTCAGAATGAGCTTGAGCTTGCTGATCCGTTTACTCATCATGACAGCTGTATTAGTCGTGACTGTATTGTGACGGATGAGCTAAATCAGGTACCATCAGGATAGTGCTCGCCAACTTGCGTCAGTTTTGGCCTCAGAAATGAATAGCACTAAGATCAGGAGGCCATGTTTACAAAAACACTGTGAAAGCAGACCTACTCTATGACTCTGAAGTTTCGTCTCTGCGAGTTGAAGATTTCAAACCTCTAAAAACGTTTGGTCACCGATGCCTTCGTAGCTTAGCAGGCTTTAACTGGCTGCACCATGTAGGTGATGATGCGTTCCACAAGCAACTATCAGGTATTAAGTTAGATTCGCTAGACCAATATCTACCAAGAGAATCAGTGTTTCCCAGTCCAAGAGTTTGTTGGTGAAAGGCCGCGATTCGGCACCGTGAAATGAAAGCGGTTACTGCTAAGTCTAACACTATGGGGTGTCCGTGCCCTCGTGAATGGGGTACCGGAATTCCCTGCACGTGCTTAGAAATCCAACGGGAAATGGAACGTAACCGATTTCAGTGGCTTGCTAACTGTTACTTCTTAGCCGGACTGCTCGGCAAACGGCAGTCTGTCGCTGTAAGCTGGGTTTGTGTTGAATGAGGTTCAGTTTGGGTCGATCCCGTTGAGACCGCACCGTGCTCAAACATGCTACTCAGATGTCTGTTTCAGTAGTTTTGGGAGGTCTAGGTACCTTAATCTTGGCCGTTTGGGGCAGCTTCCCTACCCTTCCCTTTTACCAGTGCCTTCTTCCTCCATGACTGTATGGCAGCTAAACACCGCCAAGATGACAGTGACGTTATGTTAATCAATAAAATGATAATTATTCGAGGGAGAGAAATGCTGTTTGACCTTAAGCTAGGAACTGTCGCATTAGGGTTACCCGTCAACGATTTCTCGTCTTAACTGGTCTGAGGGCAACAACTAACGTTGTGCGGCCTACCTGTTCAAGAGCAATGGAGGAGGCCGAAGAGAAAAATGAACCTTCTCCTGCCCAACGCCTTGTGTTAGTATGTTGACTGGCTATCGTGGCGACTGATGCGATGGGGGTTGGTCAGTTGCCAAGGTCTCGGAGAATAAGTGTTGCCTACACGGTTAACCAGGATACTACACCAAAACTTTAAGAATCCTAGTGAGTCGCAACGCCAGTCTCATTCAGGATGTATCGGAAAAGCACACTCACTCGTGCATCCACATCGCGGATAGAAAGAAACCCCAACTGGTCATGGATAAACGTGGATTGGTCATATTTTTGTCTCAGTCAACAAATAGATATGACACACACTGTAATCCATTCCCACAGAGGCCACTTCCAGGGAGAGCTCATGCGGAGCACTCGCTACATCTTTATAAGATTTCCTATCTCACGAGGAGTCAACTTCCCAACCCTAGAGTCCACCAGTTGGTTCCTCGGGGGCCAATTTTAACTCGGAGGAAAGACCGTGAACCTCCTGATCTACATAGCCAAAAGCGTAATTCGGAGGCGGGGTGAAAATTTTGAATGAGTAGGTGACACAAGCCAAAGCAACAATGGTTTTCCAACTTCATTAAATCATCTGGAGGAATTCAAATCTATATTCCCATCTTCTCTAGTTGACGTAATGTAAGATCTTCAACTGGGAATTCCTCGTTTCATTGAGGTCTATGTGCACTGAAAAGTCGAGAAGCATTGTACAGCTGTTTCATCCTAACTGGGAACTATCAACAGTGCGGATCCAGGGGGTTTCGATTTCGGGACTTCACACGTAACTTTGGTTAACTCAAAACGAACGAAGCAGCCGTACAGTGCTTTTCGGCTTTTCAACACAGATTAACTTCACTTACAGCAAGACATACTGCCAGACCGCCCGAACCTTGACAAAGAGGGAGAACCGGAGGGCTCTAAGCCTATTCGAACAACAGGCCTACCGATCGATTGTTACTATCCGAACCAGCCCGAATGTGTGCGGTGAAGATTCGAGATTCAAACGCCCCACTTGGTTCAGTACAGAAAAACACATCAATGCTGAACGGACGGTGTATATTTCCAGCATAGTGTGATTTGTATCGCGCAGCCCACACTCATCACACAATAGCCAAAGAAATTCTCACAAACATGCGTGCTTGCCATCAACAGAGTATCTACTCTGGCAGCACCCTTGGATGTGGGCGAAAACAGTAACGAGCAATCATAACATGCTACTGAACTGGCTGATTGGGTCCACAAAGACTTCAATATCGTCTGGATCGAACTGACTGAAAAATCAATAGTCGATCAATAAAAATACATCAAAAAGCAACGTAAAATCATCGTTGAAAACCTTGGCAAATTTAGAAGGCCGACGGGGGGGGGGCGAATGGTAAAAAAACAGGACGATCAGAACCGAAGAACTTTATCAGGAGGAGCAGCCATCCATTCCTCGATTTCCTGAACGGTTCGTGGAACATCAGTCAGGAGCTCATAACCCGTCTCCGTGATGACAACATTGTCTTCGATACGAACCTGTAGAGGTACAAGAAATAGGATCAGTGATTACTTACGCTGAATAGATTGGATGGTCAAGAAGACAGTGGATCTTTTTATAAGATTTTCACAGGTACTCACGGAGCGAGAAGACGCAGTGAGCATCTAAACCCAATCCGAACCCGGGGGTGAGAATTTTCGCTGAATTTACTACTGAAATCGTGTACCGACACGTGACCATAAAAAGATATCCACTATAGAGAGCACAGTCCGGTCGCCACATGGTCCCAATACCATTCGGGTGTTAGTGAACCGATCAGCAGTTGTCAACTTTCTTGGATCCAATTCTACTGTCATACGACAGAGGAAACCAATAAAGCATGCTAGGCACCGGGAACGCTACGTGCTTAAATCGTATCCCACTTCATCGACCATCCCTGTTTGGTGAGCGCATTTGGTCGCCCTCGTCAAATTAAAGCTATGACTCACATAGAATATGTTCCTGCCATCCTGGATACAACATCATGGGTAGAAGAAATTCCTCCATGTAATTACTGCTTCCCTGCGATTGAAGAACACCGAGAATCTACAACGATGGAGCGACTAAACTTCATCCGTCCCATCAGAGGACCATCTGCTCCGTACACTCTATTATTTTGACAAGCCACGTACTGAGTGGAAAAAGTTCACCTCGACGAGACAGGACTGAATTGCGTAACCGGCGGCGCTTCTGAATCCGGGCTGCCACCGAGCTCGACACGGAACATTCTTCGACAAGTACACTGTATCTAGACCTGTGTTTTGTGCTGTCAGTTCATTTCATCAGCTATAAAGCCCGTACCAAGCGTGCATACGTGATTCCAGCTGCTACAGTTTCGATCACCGGAAAATGGGAGAGTGTGGAAGATATAGCCAAGCACTGGAGGTGCTGTCATGATCAGTTAGTTCGGGAAACTGGACAGCTATGCATTGAAGGCGACAGCTCTGAAGTACATTTCAACCACGAGGGGGCCATGTTCACCCTGACCATGGGTTTCCAAATAAGTCAATAGTATTTCACGAGATTACTGCAGAGAAATAAATTGATGGCATTTTGGCAAGTTTTTTTCGAATTGATCTTCCGGTCAAGTTTCTCTTACAAGCGTGTTTTGAAATGGTTTTTCTCTAAGCAGAATTTCCGTATTTGTAACGGATTTATCCTGTTCAGCAACGGGATAGAGGCCACATCGTAGCAGATTTACAGGTTACGATGCACGTCCGGATTTCCTGTTGGCCAGAATAGACGGAACACACTACTCATCAGACTACTGAAAACAAGAATACCATAAACAAGAGGATTTAGTTGAGCCTCTCGTAAAAATAAAATTAGTGCTCAAACGGGCGTATTTTGCGAATTTCGCAGAAGCTGGATTTGTCGAGATCCAATTCGGGATCAGGTAGAACATAAGGTTGACTGGGCCTACCTGATGAGCCCAAAGAAGAGTGAAACCCGTCGTGAGTTGTCAGTTAATAGTTTTATGAGTAGTTTACTTAAAGAAAATATACTTCGATATCTCGAGTAGTTTACCAGCTGAAACAGGTTGGCAGCGTGTACGCAGAACACTCAGTTGAACAAGAACATCATAAACGAGGAATTCAGCTGGGATTCAGGTGAGTCTCCCGTGAAAATCAAATTCGCGAGAAAATGAGTGTATTCGTTGTTTTTTTCCGATGAGCTTGGCAATGTGATTACAAACGTTTGGTCACCATTAGAGGTGACATCATCAGCGCGTTGTTAGGGAGCGTAGTGATGGGTCGATAGTCGTGCGTTGAACAGTGTTGCATGTGTGTTAATATACGTGCTGCTAGCCGGCGCTGACGTTCAACCACAATTGGTTGTTCGGTCAGGCGGTTCCATTGGTTGGTCTATTATCCTCTGCTTTCGTCCAACTGTAACACCATTCCGGTGCCCAGCTGCCATGCCACCTGGAGGAAACACGAGGGCTGGGATACTGTCAGGCTGCCCAAGCCTAGACAGGGGAATTCGAGAGGCAGAGGCCGGGTTCGAACCACGGACCTTCCAGTCAGTAAATTCGCGCTGTAACCACTTGAGCCATCTCGCCCATCCTGTGTCCTGGTAACACAATTCCGCATTTTGGATATGAACTTGACCAAACGGGGTCGAAAAATTGATGTTCATGAAGTACGTAGTTAGTGGCAGTCAGTGGCAAAACCTCTGAAGCTTGTAGCATGCGCTTGTGTCAGTGTCGTAAGAAATCCCTTCCCAACAGTGTTTATTTCAAAAATTTCCCTAAAACATACTCAGGAATTCATTGTCGTGAGGGTCGAGCGGTCCAGCGCCTCACTGAGTAATGGATGTGGTTATCCTGCATACCTACAAAATCCACTCCACATTTCTCTACATCGGAATCTGGTATCCTTTCGCCTGGGGCTTGCAGGTGGAATGTACGTGGAACACGAGCAATTTGCGCCGCTTGTCTTTGCATAACTGGACACAAGCAACTGCTGATCTGTCGAAGCTGTTATATGGATTTAGCACCACCGAAAACGCACACTTCGGGGGGAACACAACGTACCGTATTCACTAACGGTAGTAGGATGGGACGGCGTACCTCTGCAACCTAGCCTGGGCATCCGAACCAGAATAACTCATCCAAACAACACAACAGAGAGCACTCCGTCACTGATCAATAATCTGCGTACAAGCTCCACTCCTACACCACCGCGTGAGAGCGCGACAGTGCGGTGCGACACCGGAAGCTTGGCTAGCTGGGCCTATGAACATCCCTGGGAAGATCGGTTCGGCACTGACGTACAAGAAATGCCCAATAGGGCTAGCCGATGAAATTGCAGTCCGTTTAGGCAGCAAGGGGTCGTAGCACGACGTACTTTCTGAAAGCCGGTATTTAAATTTGACGATGGAGTCAAGACTATCAGAACAAACCAAGTAGAAAAGTCACGAAATTTTCTGTGGATGCGTCCAGCTTCCAGATAGCAATCAATTATGGTGGAAGTTGACGATTTTGTGATTTTACCTTCAACACCGGCGAGGTCTTTGACAATATCATATGGCGTAAACAGATTACGGAAGCAGAAACGAGAAAAAACGTTGAAGGCTTACACCACCAAAGTTCCGAAATCTGTTGAGCACTTGCGGAACTAAGAACTGTTTGAGCTCTTCCGAAGCAAGGGCCTCGTCTAAAAATCGATCGATGAAGTAGCAACCAGGCTCAACAGTGATGACAAAGTTGGGTTCGAGGCGTCGCGCGGTACGTAAGTTGCGCAAACCACGGGCTTCGGGTCGTGGAGGAGCATTCTAGAAAAGAGATTAAATAGGCAAACTGACCGAAAAATTTTAAAAATGTCTGAAAGTACAAATTAGTTGTGCTTGCATCACAGCAGTACATCCAGGGTCATGAGAGGTCAATAACGGAAGTTGTCAGAGATAGACTAGTCAAGGAAATTCAAAAATATAGTTGTACAAAACGATACAATGATGTACCTCATCCGAAACTCAAGTTGGCCTTTTGACTTATCCAGAACACAAACGCAGTTTGTTGGTGCGAGACGCTGTCACTCAGATGTGTGAAAAGACTGCGTGGAGTGGGCAACAGAGCCTATCAGGAAATTCATTGTATTCACAACCCTCTCCCCTACGAAGACCTTTTCGAAGGGAAGCCAGTCGAATGAGCAATCCTTAAAAACAGTCTCAGTCAACCAAAAACAAACACGCCGTTGCCTAAAAAACAGCTCTTCTTACAGGAGGACGGCTGTGCTCTTTACCTCAGTGACCTCCATTTGGAGTGAGGGCATTGTGGATAAAATTGTTGGTAGTGCAAGATTTCGTAATTTTCAAGTGAGATTTTGTCCTGTAGCAGAAGTTGATCTACAGTGAAAAGCTGAGAAGCGATCAACAGCTACTTAATCCTTACTGGGAATCATCAACAGTGCGCATCTTGCGAAAAGCCAGGGAGTCTTGAACTCCGTCTAAGTGTGAGGTAATCACAGTGCTGATCAGCAGCTTGAGACCAAGCGGTTAAGCGTTGAAACTACTAGTCGGGGTGTCGCTGGTTCGAAACTCCCTAAAGTTTCGTTAGATGCACGTCGCTGGTGATTCCCAACAAGGATGAAACAGGTGTAGAGTGATTCTCGGTTTTTCAGCACAGACTGGTCTCTCTTAAAGGACGAAATCTCCAGTACGGTGGTAAACTAGCTTATGGAAATTCTGCCTCGATCTATCGTTATGCTCGACCTTGGGTGACAGTAAATCGTGGACACAATGTGCCATACATGTTAGCTAGTCTCCAGAATCAATTTAATCAATGCCTTCGTGCTAGTTACAAGCAAGTACTCTCTCACTTGCTTTCCCGCAGTTGACCAGAATCACCTACAGAATTACCTGCGGCTAGCACTGTAACGGCGGATACTACTGATGAGGCATGTTCAGTTTTTAAAAACGGAGCATTCTCACGCATCTTCTTGGACTTTCGTGGATATTCATTGACTGTCACGCAATTGTAGACGAACACTGCAAAACAGTTCCAAAAGTTCCGTAGTAAACCTCACCTTCCATTAGACGCGGGGCGGAGTTTCGAGAAGACCACAGACTACTCGCATGCCTCATCAGTATAACCCGCCGTCACACCACTACTTACCAGTTGGTCAGGGTATCCACCAAAAAAGACAACTATTTAAGCATTAGGCTCATGCATATCGTGATAGTTACAGAACGCTTGCTTAGAATGCATCGTTTCCGATTTATCGTATTGGGCGAGTGGTTTCCAGAGAAGGAATAGAGGAAAGGGACAAACGGTGACCTAGTGGAAAGCAGTCCGAAGATGTATGCTGACTCAAGTTATGTTACCACGCTAACTCAACTTGTCCAAGATAATTTATGCACGAAAATGTGATGGATGTCAGTGTGATCTACAGTGGTTGATACTGGTTATGTGCAGCAGCGGCTATCACATCCGGGAGAATCACTATCTCATAACATAAGAAGGACAATAACAAGAAGAGTACTATGATAATTCAGCTGTAGCACCGGTTCGGTGCCCAACTGTCATGCCAGCAGAAGGAACCACGAGGGCTGGAATACTGCCAGACTGCCCAAGACTAGACAGGAGAAGTCGAGAGACAGAGGTCGGATTCGAACCACGGACCTTCCGGTCAGTAAATTTGCGCTCTAACTACTAAGCCATCTCGCCCCCTAACAATACTATGATAATAACGATAGTGAACAGTTGGAGCGGGCCAAATGACAGTTCCCAGAAATACTAGACTTACCGGACTATATCCGCCAACGTCGTGTACATCACAGCCCATCAAATGTCCGAGACCGTGGGGCATGAAAATCGCACCCAGTCTGGCCTTCATCATATCGTCCAAGTTGCCACGCAAAAGGCTGTGCGTTAACAGGTGGTTGAGAATCTTCCGTTCCGCTAGCTCATGTAATTCGACCCAACAAGCTCCCGGTTTCAGTGCAGCCAAAACAGCCCTGGAATCGTAACAGACAGCTTTTACGGTTCTCGGTTACTTAAGAAATCCACAGCGAAAAAGATATGCCGTTAAAAACCTTGAAATAGTAGACCGCTGGACATGTGAGTGTTTCTTAAACTTCCGATTTTTCGTGTCAGATAAATTTGAATTGTCCAGATCATTAGCAAAGTCAGAAAAACGGATGGTCATGTATCAAAATGAGTGGGAGAAAAGATGCACTGAAGTCATCATGACTCAGTAGTTAAGGCGCCAGCTTACGAACCGAAAGGTCCGTGGTTTGAAACCCACGTCTGCCTCTCGACTTCCCCTGTCTAGGCTTGGGCAACCTGGCAGTATCCAAGCCCTCGTGCTTCCTTCGGGTAGCATGGTAGCTAGGCACCGAAAAGGTGTTACAGCTGAATGATCCTCACTGACAGCACACCAGTAATCAAACACTGATGCATCTCTACCGTACAACTATAATTTATTTGAAAGCCTTGTTGGGAAGAAAAGAATAAAAGTGAACGGGAAGGGGACTTGGTGGTAGCCTACCATAATCAGGCACTCATCTGGGCAATCTGGATAGAAAATGACAACAAGAACGCCAGTGACATCGGTTAGCAGCCAGATTTTCAACAGTGAGAATCACGCGGTCCCCATACTGGAAGGTGAGTCGCTACGACAGCACCCAGACTTTTCGTAATCTATTTCATACCTCACTTCCAGGTCAAGGGTTGACCACCTTTCTGCTTCCGTCACTCTGAATTGGACACGGAAAACAGCATTCTCTTCGGCAAACGATGGTTCGGCATGCACAATACACGGCCTAACCAATGCAGCTTCTGGTGCTGGAAACACGCTTCGATGGACGTCCCCGTTGCCCAACCGAACACTCGCTTGTTAACTGTTACACTACGGATTCGCCGACACCAACCCACACAATCTATGGTTCTGAGACGACGGTTGCGAACACCTGAAGTCATCTCAGTTCTGATGCCCGAACAGGCCAGGTTACACAGCCATACAACAAAACAGTTTGTACTAAAGCCTGATACACAAGTCTCTTAAGGTTCATGGATATGCCCCTTTGACGCCATACGTGTCTAAAATTAGCAAACGCGACCCGAGCCTTGCAGATTCGTGCATTTACCTCATCTGTCACGCTACAATAAGAATTAATACAACTTCGAGGATAGGTAAAACCCTCCACAAACTCGAGTACCCCTCCTTGCATATCATATTGAAACAATCAAATGTTGTTCGCACGTTAATGAGCGCCGTAGTTCACAGAACACATGACCGATGTGAATTCCGCACAAACATGGGGAACACCGTGGAGAGGACACACAATCAACTATCGATCCTCAAACTGGACCCGATCCCAAAACGGATGCTTCAAGATCGTGAAACTACTGTACTTTCAAGCGGTGTGAACTGATGTAAATGGAACAACAACTCACTTGAGTCAATTAGACCATAGTCACGAGGAGTAAAGAGTGGGAAACCTATGGTGCACAAGGACGCTAGATTGAGCACAAGGCCTATTGTAGGGAAAGTTACTCGAAAGGTGTCCTGGCCAATCTCCATGAGTACGACTACAAAATCTTCAGAGGTTAATGCAAGAAAACATTCAAATAAAGTGGATGACGGTCAATTCTAACCAGATTACGAGTGCCTGGAATGTGAACAGGTCTTTTTAGTCGTGTCAGAAATATTTTCAAACTGTACCGTATTTGAAATACATGAAGGCAAGAATGTTACGAAAGTTGGAGGTTTTCAATTGAGCTCTTATTCTGTCGGTGAAGTCGGTCTGTGTCAAAAAACCGAGAACCACTGTAGAGCTGTTTCCTTGTCATCTCACGAATCTCCGAGGTGGAGATTCGAAATCACAACATCTCGGCCACGAGCGACTGATCAACGGTGTGATTAGCTCACCGTTAGACGGGATACAACACCAATCACCCATCAATCACGGAAACCACATCATCAGGTCACATACTGACTTGCTTCTCGAGTGACAACTTCTCCGGTAGAAGGTTTACTCGTCGTGCGAAATAGTCAGTGATGATCAGCAGCTCGTGGCTGAACGGTTTGGTCCAAACTCCGGCACATTCAAGGGTACAAGCTGCTGCTAAGCTTCAGTAAGAGTCGAACTCGGGTCCAGTGGTCTCAGGGCAGACTAACCAAAATAATCGCACCTGGACAAGAAGCAGACTGGAGGAACTAGGGAACATGAATGTGAGTCCCGTGAATAGTGAAAAATAACAGAACGTGATCGATTCAACCGAAGTAGCTTACCGTGATGCGGATAAGACGGCCTCGTAAACAATTTTCTGGTCGTCCGTGAAACGGCCGTTGACCGGGTATGAACAGGTGATATCCGACGCATAACAGTAGTACTCTCCGCCCATATCAAATAGACACATATCTCCATCTTGAATCAACCGCTCGTTTGGCGAACCCGCGTGGCCATAGTGCAGAGTAGCACAGTTGTGCCCGCTGAAAGTTGGCGGGGAACAAATGAGAAAAAGCAAACAATGTATGTATGGCACACTCCAGCGGGCAGTACAATGCTTAGAAGTGTTCAAAAAGGCGGAGGGAGCCAAAGTGGATCCATTGTGGAAGTGGAAACAAGGAGATTCTGTTCGGCTTCCTCAATCTTCTGTAGATAAAGCCCTGGGAAGAAACGTTCGGAGAAGCTGGAGCAAATCTCCTCAGAAGGGATTGAAAATTTTTAGGTGCACAGCTCAGTGTCATGCAGGAATAAGTGTTCACCGACATACTGTAATAACGGCAATGCCTCAGCTCAGTTCTCGGTCTAGTCCTCCGAAGCTACCAATTTCAGTGGAAATTCGTATGCCCTCAGGAGGTCCCACTGACAACCGGCGTTCAGCGGATGACCCGCTAACCAGGATGCGACTGGCCAGAAGATCCGGCCGCTTGCCGGTCCGGCATCAAGGGAAGTTCTGATTGGCCGAAAGTGTGGATTCAATAGTCAATCATGATTCAGTATCCGCCGAACGGCGCGTCCATGCGTCGACAGAATGTTATCGCCTTACACACTTTAAATACGACGCGCTGTACGTTTTTTGCTTGGTTTTGGGCGTTCAATACACGCTATGCACCGTTGGTGGTTCTTCTGCCGAAAAACAAGGTTCGGACCGATAATTGAGCTGAGGCATCACCGTCATTACAATCGGACATTCCGAATGGAGACTGGCTCCGGAAATGACAACATGCATTACTGACAGGACCAAATTTGTGAGGGGGACGCGTGTGCGAATCACACAAAACGGGGAATCAACCGGAGACGTGACAATGAGATGTTGAACAAATAACAGTAAGAATCTATTGAAAGGCTACCTTTGGCCTAGGGCAATTGATGGGGACAAACAACAGAACAACCGAGGACTTACGAAGCTCCGATGCACGTGTAGGCCACATGTCGCATTCCACCATGGAAGTAGCAGTAGTGTAGAAAGATACTTTCAGCTTCGAACTCGTGCATTCTCGGTCTGACACATCGCATCAGATGACGATGGGCAGCACTGCTGATGCGATTGGAATAACGAAGTACGTCTAGTTCCTCGGGAGTTTTATATAGGCGGCTGGAAATATCGAACGGATCAAAAACGAGGAGTGCTGAAGTGCATGTAGTATGAATGAAGAGAAATAGCCTGGGACTGGACTGGAACAACCGACCCCCAGCTCAACGTACGAATCTTCTAATAACCAGAACAGTTACTACACTTATAAATTGAACTTCACCCGTCATGCGCCACACCATTGCCCAGTGAATTAACAATGGACAGATGTCAGTTCCCTTTTGCGGTCCTACCAGTGCCAGAAATAAGAGATATCCAAAGCGCGGCGGCGTAAATTGATGGAAGGTAACTGATTCAACAAATCTTGAGATGTATCCTCTCTAGGAAACAGCTGAACACACTGCTGTTCAGCCGCTCGTGGCCGAACGGTTAAGTATTCAACTACTGGCCGGAGGAAGATCGCGTGTTGGTATGAACTCGTGGACTGCGCCCAGCTGATGAGCCCCCAAGAAAGAAAGAAAGAAAGGAACATCATAAACAAGAGATGCAGTTGGGTCTCCCGTGAAAACCAAATTGATATGAAAATGAGTGTATTCTAATCACGGGGTCCCAGATGTCAGATGTCAGATCGGGCACAGTGCAAATACGAACATACGATCAGTAATAGCAAGCAAACTGTAGCAGTTCGGAGGGATTTTGGGAGCAGTTATCATAGTCACTGTGGCGGTGTCTGTGGGACAACCCGGGCTCGACATAGATCAGTTATTAAAGATTGAACTTACTGACCGGAAGGTCAGTGGTTTGAACCCAACCTCAGCATCTCGACTGCTCCTGTCTAAGCCTGGCAGACCTGACAGTATCCCAGCCCTCGTGCTTCCTTCAGGTAGCAAGGCAGCTGGGTACCGAAAGGGTGTTACAGCTGAGCTATTATTATATAGTATTATTTACCCAGGCAATGAGTCAGCACATTTGGACGAACTTATGGAACAAACAAAACAGTGTAGAGAAGATAAAGGAAACGGTCCGCGACGGCCGTCAGACTAATAGGAGAGAACAACTGAACAGTAACGAATGAACGTATACACACCAAACAGATAGCAAGGTTACAGATAACGGGTGGTCAGCACCACGCCGCGAAACGCCACAGTTCCCACTGTACACCTTATCGCATACCCTCACATCTATAGTGTGCCCGAGCTTCACTGCAGCAAACACAGAGACACAGGCCAACAGGGCCAACATGGAGAGTGGAACGGCCATGGATGGACATGTCCAGGGTAGAACAACTTGGACATGTGTTGAATAGAGTGACCTTGACTCGTGGTCAGTGGGTAGCGACCTGAAATCTATCCTGACCGTCCACGTTCGACTCTAGCTTACAGTGACAATCAGCCACAAAGAGGGGAAACATGAGCGGTGGTGAACAGACATACGTAGAGCAGGTAGCGATCAGTTTGAGACGCGAGCAAGCACTTGACTTCCCATCGTCTAAAGGGAACAGGAACAACGATGGGTCGAAAAATACGGGGAAATCAGGCTACTTGACAGTGGCCTGAGGGAAAATAAAGGTTTGGACGTTGTGATTTACTGTGAACGGAAAGAACGTTCTCGGGAATGCTCTAATCCGGGAGACCTTGCCCTGCATTGTACTGTAAAAACGAGCACCAAACCAGATAAGCTTAGTGTCAGAAACAGGGTCAAACGAAAGCAAGCTTACCATTCGACAATTTCGGGGTGGAGGATAGTGTTGTCCACGAGGAACCTGAAAAATGAAGGAGAATAACGCCAGGGTAACCTGAATAATTTCATATTCAGAGAGGAGTATACTATATGACAGCGGTACGATAAGACGGATAGCTACTGCGTTGGATGACCAGCTTTCAAGCTTGATTACTTGACGATTTACGACGGACACGCACTAGTATTTACTCTTCTACGTATCATTCGGCTGTAAAACCCTTTCGGTGGATAGTGGCAACGCCACCCGAAGAATGCACGAGGGATGAGAGACTGTCAGATTGCCAAAGCCTACACAGGAGCAGTTGAGATGCCGTGGTTGGGTTCGAAACACGGACCTTCCAATCAGCATATTCGCGCCTTAAACACCGAGCTATCCCGAGCAGACGTATTTACTACGGGTCTATTGTTGTCCATAACGATA
Organism: Opisthorchis felineus; assembly: GCA_004794785.1. Lineage (NCBI taxonomy): Eukaryota > Metazoa > Platyhelminthes > Trematoda > Opisthorchiida > Opisthorchiidae > Opisthorchis > Opisthorchis felineus. Next base: position 174,234 of record SJOL01002530.1, read on the forward strand.
ATACTGAAGACGAAACGATGGCTGACCTATTGACAACCAGCAACCTGGAGCAACGTTAGGCAACTGGCTATACCCGACTAACATTACAATCATCTGTTCGCGAAGCTCACCAAAAAACTTGAAATAACCAACGGATCTGTTTGAGCTATGATGGCTTCGATACAATGCGAATCAATGAGCATAAACTGCATGATAACATTTCGACATTTCCATGGCCACACACATTGTCCCATGTTGTGAGAAACACTGATCTTTCGTCCCCAATACCAGGAATTAAAAATCATTGATGAAAAAGTGCTTGGTGCACTCGAATTATAGTTGAGTCTTTACAGTGAACCCTTGACCTTGAACACGACAAGACTTCTAGAAATCATCCCGATTGTAACAGAAACTGTAGCTAACTGTAACGAACAGTTTTGCTCTGCTACCTCACTATCATGGATAAGTGGCTCGGCTGGTGAAACTCATAGAAATTTGTACACAATCCAAAATAAACGGCCTTGGACACACACAGACAAAAACAAGCAATGCTCGTCAAAAAACTTCGATCGAGTAGTGAGAAAGCCTGCACAACTATCGATCAAGCTCAAATGGTGAAACGTGTTAGCAACAGTTAGGGTTCAAAGTCGTAGCAAAACTATGCCTGTAGCTGATCGTGTTTCATGAAAAACTTCGTAAAAACACGCCGCGTTTAACCGAGAAACGAAACCAAAAAAACTAACTACTGCTGAGTTCCTTTGAACCTTCTGAGGGAGTGGAATCACCGAAGGTGGGGCAAAACCAAATAGGCGTTAACTGAGACAATCATAGAGGAATCATGACGTGATAAGTGATTAATTGGCAACTAAAGATAATCGAAAAAAGAAACTGTTCAGCAGGTTTCAAGCGTCCGTGGAATTAACTGGCTGGGAAGACCTAACAGGCGGGCCAATCATCGACGCAACCAGGACATGTACTGGTTCCAGTCGTTGGGAAAACCAACCAAATCGCTCAAGCGTGAACACGTTCGTCGGTTCAGAAGTAGTCCAACGTGTGGTGGTCTAGTTGTGGTAACACGCTCTCCTCGCATGTCAGATGTCCGGAGTTCAAACTCTGGCACGGCCAAGGATGTGCACTGTTGATGAGCTTTAATGACAGCGAAACACGAGTCCAGTGCTCCCCCACTTGATGTGGACTCACGAGAACTACGGCGCCGAAACAGGAGGAGGACTGGTCAAACCAAAGTGATGTGAATGTGAATTCTACAAATCCGACAACCACCTGCAAAAGGTGATTAGTTTTCTTAACAAATGGCGCTTGTGACATTGATCATTCGAAGTTGAAAAAGTTCTCCCGTCCAGAATATTTTCTGTTTCAGAAGTTCCAAAACCACAGTCGTCACCATCGGTTGATCCAACGTTTAAAAGGCGAGCACTAATGTTTCTTCTGGCCTAAAGATGACGCAGAAGGGGAGGTGTCCTAATCTAACTACCATCACTTACAGTATAACCAGCGAAGAACACTGGTATTTCACAGGTGTGCAATCACGTCAGCCTATTTGAATAAAGCCTCATAATGGACAGGGAGGGAGACCTAGGACCAACCTACCACTGTGGTAGCTGATTGGATGTGTTCGAGAGTTTGTACGCGTGCGTGCCCGTTCGTCAATCCATCAGCGAACTGCGTGATGCCTGAACACGTGACCAAAGTTGTACACTAACCTTTACAAAACTGATCTGTTTAGCCGCATGCACACAGTAAATCCGTGTCCTTACATGCATTTTTTCTAAATAACTTTGAATTATGATACTGGCGACGGAGATGCAACACCGTCAGACAAGGTGGATAGAAACTAACAGCATGAACGCCACTGACGTCGATTAGCTGCCATATCTTTCATTGTCTCCAGTTAAACACACGGGGGGGGGGAGGTTACCTGGGCCCAATTCTGGAAGGCGAATAATACCAACAGCATTTACACGTTTGACGAGAAAAGGCGCGAAAGTTAGACGGAGTTAAGGCTTTTTACCTCGTTTTTCATAGTTACAGGAAAATATACTTCTCAATAAAACCCACTCAACACATGAGGTTCTCCAGTCCTGCAAACCCAACGAAATTTCCAAACCTACAATCAAGCCAAAAAATCAGGCTAATAGACCGAATCAAAGAATCCCGTCCGACAAGAACACTGAAAATGAGCTGTAGGTTGTGCATCATCAAAGCTCTTGAAATTCATTGACCCAGTAAGGTTCCGATACACGTCGTGGAACTACATACGTTGGGCCACAGTGTCAGGAAAACCTTGTAATACGTATGCATAGTACAGTGATAAGCGTGCTGACGAAATTGGGAACATCGACACGGTATTGCGTAGGAGTGAAACCGAACAGACTGTGGGTTGTGTCACTTAGCAATAAAACTGTTCTTAACATTTTAGAGTGAGATGGTCTAGTTCTAAAAGTACAAAAACCAAGCATAGTACGATTTCCTTAACCCACTCCACAACCCCAATCTAATTGTGCTGGCACCCTTTAATGTACACAGACCAAGAAAATTTGTAAACGACACCCAAGAAGAATATTTCACTAAGGAATATTCTAGATTGGAATAGCATGACACCAAAATCCGGATTTAACTTGAAAACAATCCCCCCTAACCAATCTGTCTAAGTGTTAGTAATCCACGCTAACCAACCAACAGGAACTTCAGACTGACACCCAGCATTGATCAAATCAGCCAGTCGTAAGAAATCTCAACGATTGGTTCTCTGACTGCCCTAAAACTCAGTCGACCTGGTAGCTTACTCACTTGGCCTAACGAAGCTTTTGTGTCAAAAGCGAAACGCTCCCCACCAATAAGTCCACCGATTGTTTGCCAAACCTCTCCGAAAAGATGAATACTCAGTCAGTCCCAAACATCTTTTAATTGTTCGTAACACTGTTATTTCATCAACAAACGACAAGTACAGCAGTGCGCTTGATGTGGAATAATTCTCCAACGTCAGTCTCATGTAGTCGCGTGGAGAAAACAGTGGTAGCCCGATGCGGAGGCGGTAAACCACACAAGGCTAGGCTGTGGTACCCTTTGAATGACAGCACAAGCCACTCATCGTTCGAAGGAGACGAGAAGAGAGACCATCACTGGTGGTACACGACATTTTTCGAGGGAAAAAAACATTTTCATGGCTATATTAGAAAATATTCAAGAACTCATCAGTCAAAAGGTGACACCACCCGATGGGTAATTCGGTTCAAATTAGCCCATTTAACGAGTACAGTACAGAGTAAAAATTCATTCACTCATGTCAAGTGGCTAGTGGGTTCGCATGGGTCGAAAGATTCGTGAGATGTGCGATGCAGATCATTCCACATGATGGAAACCAGCTCTAGAGTGTTTCCCAGTTTTTAGCGGAGGTCGAAGTCGGTTAACACAAACAACACGACCGGATAGGTGAACTACATTCGTGCCAGACGAAAAAAAACAGACCACACATACACACTCACTTTTCAATGCCTGGAAAAGAGGCCTCAAGGGTATACCGACCACTGTCTGTGTTAGTTCCACGCTGGAAGCAAATCATTGTCGGGGAGTCAGATTCAACCGATTTTGACTCACAATAATCAATAGAACCGAAGTTAAACCGATGAAAACTCAAATTCCAGTGCTTCCAGTCGAGATTTCAAGCTTACCAAGGTGAGAATCAAAGTGGTTCCCCATTGCTGAAAGCGTTCTGTCATCTGTCGAGTAATAAGATAAACAGGTTATTTGGTTGGGAAGATAGTTTAAAAGTGCGGGAATGGGCGTCATTACCTGGTTACACGTATTAGAATGTAGTATGGACCCAGTAATCTATGGGTTGCACAACATTCTTTTACGAAGCTGATTGCTATCGGATAGCCAGCATCATTATTATAAGTGATGTGCGCAAAATGCATGATGTAGATTGGTTCCGCAAGAATGAAGTTGAAAAACAAGGCACAAAGTCACGTAGAGAAAGTAACTCCTGGTATACCTCTGGACTGTCAGACACATCGCATTGTGACTACAGTAGCTGTCCCAGGAGGGCATCCACCTCAAGGACAAACCATTTTCCATGAGGGAACGGGTCCACAACAGCATTTCCTGGTGGTCCTGTGACCCCTCACTAGAGGATAAACCAAAAGACACTTCCGCCTGTGGGTGACTGCATTTGGGGTGGGGGGTAGTGTACACTTTGAGATTCAAGCCCCAAAACTAGCAGACCGGTAGAAGCAGTGGTTCAGGCTGCAACGATTCTCCGCTTGTTGACGACACAACAAAGAGTATGAATGAGGTGAGGATATCAGCTCGGTATAAACTGATTCCGGAGGGGGAGTCACTGAGCAAAGAAGTAATGCGATAAACCAAAAATATTGACGTCTGAAAGCCCTTAGAGACACGATTGGTCCACGTTTGTCAATATTCATAAATATTATCTTACTCTGGTTTGGGGTACTCCATCAGGGTGCTGGGACCAGCTGCACTGTATTCTCAAACTTCCGGGTGTGTGAGAATATACGGAGAGCTCTCCAAAAAACTTCTGTGGTGTCTATTAAGAGTGCCTATTCTATCCATTCCCATTTAGTTTCGCGATCGACGGGACAACGGGACGAACGCTGGAAGGTCTTGGAAACACTGGTGTTCAAACAACTGCTGATGAAAACCTTGTTGGTCTGTAATACGCAAAACGACATCGTTCTCGTCTCCGAAGAGGAGAAGGCGCAGGTGTTTCTGGATGAACTGACTGAACCCATGCCGTCCTTTGGCATGGGTTTTGCACACAGAAAGTGTAACATCATACCGATGGACATTCGGTCACTGAACACGCCATTTACAATCCAGGGAGAGGCACTCGGTGTGGAGCGTTTTATGTATCTTGGAATTTGTATCACTTCCGATTGTAGTGTGACAGATGAGGTCGATGCACGAATCTGTAAGGCTCGGGACGCGTTTGCTAATTTGAGACACCTATGGAGTCAAAGTGGTATGTATATCCATGAATCTCAAGGGATGTGTGTATCAGGCTACAATACGGGCTGTTGTGTTGTACGGTTGTGAAACGTGGCCTGTACGAGCAGCGACGACTTCAGGTGTCAAACCACCGTTGTCTCAGAATCAAAGCTCGTTTAGGTTGGTTTTAGTGAATCCGTAACGAGACAATTCGAAAACTAGTGCTCGGTTGTACAACGCGGACATCCATCGAAGCATGTGTCCAGCACCGGAAGCTGTGTTGGTTAGGTCACGCATTGTGTATGTCCAACCATCGTTTACCGAAGAGAGTGCTGTTTTCCGTGTCCAATTCAGAGTGGCGGGAGCACAGGGGCGGTCAACGTTTGACCCGGAAAGGGGTATGAAAAAGACCACAAAAAGTCTGGGTGCTGTCGGTGCGATTCGCCTTCCAGGAGGGGCAGCACGTGATCTCTACTATGCCTGGTTGTTAACCGGTATCAATGGCATTCTTCTTGTCAGTTTCTATCCCAATTTCCTGAATGAATGTCTGGCGGTTCAGAGACCTTGGAATGATGATGATAGGCTAGCACGAAGGCCCTTCGCCGTCCACTTTAATTGTTTTCTTCACAGCATCAAGACAAAATTGTTGGGTACTGATGTTATACCTTCGATGATGATGACGATGACCAGCTGAAGTAGATCAGTGATCCAAAGCTAACCAATGCCACTGTGCGGTTATGCACATAATCCAAAGATATTTGAGTTACCACCACAAACGACGATAGTGACCAGATGAGGTATTTCAAAGAAGCGCGAGAAGTGAGTGAGGCTGAAAGGGTTTATTTCACGACAACCGCCAAAATTTGTGAAACTTGCTTTGGTTAGCCAAATAGATCGCAATTAGATGTTTCATGATTGCAGGCAGAAATCACGCAGCATTTAAAACAGATAGGATTAGCGGTTGAATTGTTTGCTGACTTACATAAATCTTCATATGAGAATGACTACTGAAAGATTGGATGCGATGACAAAACACATTTCATACCACAACGGTAGCATCTGTGGAGAGTTACGGTTTCACAGCAAAACTGTTTATTTTTCATGAGTTTATCATTTGTATACTAGAAGGTCGCAAAGGCCAAAATTACGTAGGCGATTACCAAGAGACAGGCTAGCTATTGAGTTGTGGGACTGAAGCTGTATCCAAAACACCCCAGAGTGGGTAAAAACTGTCCAGTTGGGCCTCGAATGAGGACCACGAGAAAAGAATGCAAAAAGTAGGTTTATTTTGGTGACCTACGACAATTCATTCGTCATAATGCGGCTGCACGAAGCGGCAAGTTTCACGACCAGCAACTTATTTTTCCTACAAAGTATGAAGCGTCTCCGTTTGAAGGAGGGTGTTTCCAACAGAAGCAGCGGATGTTCACCCTGATAGAAGAGTATTCACTACACACGCAGTACCAAGAGAATGAATTTTGACTGCTTGTGGGTCTAAGTGAGTGTGTGGCGAGCCGTGGTAGTTAGTCTATCGGTTGTCGGCCTCAACAACCAATCTCGCTGGATTTGCTGTACACGGTGATGCTTCCGGAATATCCAATGCAGTGTTATCTGGCAATCAGAGCTAATCACATCACATGTCCCTCTACATTTTACATGGTCGAAAGACAGCAGCGCCACCCCAGTACGTTCCACGTAGAGAGGACAAGGTTAGTATACTTGGGGCGCGTCCCATGAATGACCCGGGCCATTCTTCGTATACACTGCGAGTCCAAACTGCTCGGCTGTTCGACTTGATAACTGTGGGTCACCAGTTGGGCATACTGGCAGCTTTGGAACGCTCCCCCTCTTGTTCCCGGTCCGGTCTTAGTCAGTCGCATTTAGATCGGGTATGAAACTTCCAGTTGGTTGTACATGCAGCTTACCGCATGCGGCATTGCCTATTGTGCGCAGGGGTCCATCGGCGCATTTCGATTTGGCAGGCAGACCGGCAAACGCACGCCGGTTCATTGTGTAGATGTAGGCACTAGTTAGTCCTTTGAGAGGAGCAGAAAAGTTGATAACGAGATATTTGTGACCAACAATCGCATCCTTCTAGGAGGGACCAGAAATAGGCATGTGAGATAAGGACAATAGGATTTAGCTACTTATGTATATTGACAATGAAGGTACACCGTTTTTCGTCTAGGCCAGTGCAGTTGGACTGGTTGCTGAAGAGTTCCATCGATCAGTTAATAGATTTCAACTGCTTTCAGGTAGCTCTATACAGTATCACAGGAAAACTAAGCAACTTCCCTTCTATTAGCGTTGGCAACAGTTCGGAGAGGCAAACAGCTTTTGCCCAATCGCTGGATTGGACTTTCTGCAATGGATCGTAAAATGGAGAACGTACCATATTAGTGAATTTGGATTCGCTCTTATTTCATTGGTGTTAATGATATTCTTCGGAGGTTTGTGACATTAGGTCTTTCTCCATTGACGCATCTCTTCACTGGTTTAATGTTTTATTGCACCTACGTATCTAGTGAAAACGACCACTTTCAGCCACATTTAGAAGAGGCGCACGCGTCTCCTATCTCGAGTGGTGAATGCATTGATAAGCTAAAGGATAGGCTTGTTGGTTTGTCCAGTCCGTTATCCTGGTATCCTCACATCGACGCGTGCGCTTATAAGGAGGCTCGAGATAGCTCAGTGGTTAAGGAGTGACCTTGCTAACCGGAAGGTCCGTGGTTCACACCCAACCTCGGCATCTCCCAACCTGGCAACCAGGCAGTATCTCAGCCCTCGTGCTCCCTTCAGGTGACATGACAGCTAGGAACCGAAAGGGTGATACAGATGAACAATTGTTGTTGTCATTGTTGACACTGTCGTTATCTGCTCAACCTTTGGTTTTTCGACTGGACCCACTGTTGACTCTCATTGCCCATAATCCAACATGTTTAAACTCACGCTTACGAACAACCTTGCCTAACTAGCTGATACCTAACTCCACATGACCCGCACCTTCGGGACTGTTGGTTCGTGTTTCTAACGGGATAATACTTCAGATCTGCTCAACCTCTTTTTCAGCTCACTCGGAAATATTTTTGTCACGTTTGAGGTACTTCCTCGTCTTACACTTGCCCATTTGAATATATTGACTATCACGCCAACGCTGACCAGAAAACTGTTAAGAACTGTTTTGTCGTTGAGACGCGACTTCCCCTGCCTTGATTTATAGCTGTTTCCACGTCAGATGTTTACTGGAACTAATCTACTGCGTTTTTCTACGCTGATGTTTTAACCACACAACCCGGCTGTTTAAGTTTTGATTCTCCATTGCAAAACTAACATGTTCCTCTTTTCTTCTTTCCACGGCACTCCTGCAGCAAAGCAATCACCTTCAAGGCGCAGCTGTCCAGTTTCCCGCTTATCAGACAACTAGGATAATACAACCTCAATTAACTGAATCATCACCTTCAATGCCTGACTACTCAGCTGTCTGATCTCTCGTTTTTGGAGGGAAGGGGTCGAAAATACATCACGGTTGACAAACTAAACTCCTCAGAACAGCCCGATTCTGAAACTCCCGACCCCATTCTATGTTCACAAACTGAGATCGAGATAGCTCGGTGGTTAAAGTAATGTTTCTGACACGGACAAGAAGAATCTACTCATGGCTCCATGTAGCTAGGCTCCTGTATTCAGTCCCATGTATTTCGAGAACCTCTGTGAGCTGCAGAGCTCGAGATAGCTCAGTAGTTAAGGCGTGAACTCACTGACCGGAAGGTCCGTGGTTCGAACCCGACCCCTGCATCTCGACTGCTCCTGTCTAGCTTTGGGCAACCAGGCAGTATCTCAGCCATTGTGCTTCCTTCAGGTGACGTGCCAGCTAGGTACTGAAGAGGTGTTACAGCTGAGCGACTTTTATTATTGACCGTTTGTCATAAATTCTTGCAATCTCCACTTCTCACAAGGATGAGTTATTGCGCTCCTCCACTATTGATCATGCTGGTTTTGTGTCCCTTTAATTTGCGTGGGTGCTGAGTGACACTATAGTTGGAACAAGTTCCCAATCCATCTTCGTTCCGGAAACATGACTATAGGATGCAAACTTCTTAGTACGCAACGCTCCACAAACATGCTGTCAATGAGCTTTGTAGAGAAAACAACAATACCTCTTCGGAATAGTATGCTTCATCCACCGCATACTTGATGGCCATTGCTTCAGGTGTATCCGGCATACCATCGTAAACCGCCACATCATCAGGGAGATGGTAGGTGAACAAAATCGATCGACCGGTTTGAACTTCTATCGCACCGAACCAATCTGGTTCCAGACCGCCGAAAGCCCAATGGAAGAAGGACTCCTGTGGGAGAAAAATGCATAATCGATGGATAAAAAAGCCTCCTGTAGGTTGGTTTACCCAGAAAAGGCAATTAGCTAGATGTGCTGATAAGTGCTGTAAAGCCGTGGCGCGAATCTAGTTGTTTCTTGGGAAGATTTTGCCACGCAGTATACTTCAGGGATGAGAAAATGTCCTCGGTAGCAGGCACCGTTTGAGTGTCGTCGTAGTCAGAAAGATAGGTGATGCGTGAAATCCTTATGAAACCCGTTCATTATCTCAGCCCTCTCACTCTCGAGGCAGGTAATTCAAATTCGGAATAAAGATAACAAAACTAATTTGCTGAATAGTCGTGTTGTCAACGTCATCTTATGTTTCGATTAGGCCCAACAATCCTCCCTATCAATTCAGTTTGTCAGCTATTAACCATGTGCCAAAGGCACGTTGGTCCCAGCTGCTACAGTTTCGGTCACCGCAAAATGATAGAGTGGTAACGTTGCTTAGAACATGTACTTCGGATGCCAGAGGGCCGTCTGCCTCATAGATCTGTTTTCGCCCAGCCGCCTTCACGCTGTATTGCGTGAAGGTGACAGAGAGGTGGACAGTCTGTGACTTGACAATGAAGTATGAAAACAATAACCAGTAGACTCAGTCAGGTTGACAACTGCCGCCCCCGCCCCTGATTGGAGACCTCGGGACTCAACTGATCGATGGTTAGTGACATGGTTCAATCACCAAGTCAGTGGCGACCGTGCATCAAAGCTACTGCCGTCAATGCGTAGCTTCTCAGCTTCCCGCTCCCATAACGATGCCCCTTCGAAACGGCCATGCGACTGTAGTAGGGAGGGTGGTGGCCTTATGGGATGATGGACATCACAAGTAGACTGTAGTACAGGTTGGATACTGTTACACAGTCTGAACACCGAGGTTCTAGCCAATTATACGGTCTGCCGGGGAATGATCAAACGACCTGTAAAAATCATTCAGTACTTGTCCACGCACTGAAGTTTCTGCTTTCTAATGTACACCACCCACATGTTTTACGTTTGCGGCTAGTTCAGCTGTAACATCCTTCCGGTGCCTAGCTGCCATGCCACCCGAAGGAAGCACAAGGGCCAAGATGCTGCCAGTTTGTTCAAGTCTAGACAGGAGCAGTCGAAATGCAAAGGTTCAATTCGAGCCACGGACCTTCCAGTCAGTAAATTCGCGCTCTAACCACTGAGCCATCTCGTGCAACTGGTGATAGTAAAACAGATGTTAATATAGCGCAGCATATAATCTCGTTCATTTCTGACTTGAGGATGAGACCATGCAAAAAACACTTGTCGAACAGCTACTGCAGTGCCAGGGTTCTTTCGACAGACTGTTCTGAAATCAGCATCGAAGGGCGAAATAATATAAGGGTCACAAGTTTGCTGATAAGCGGATAGGATACGGAGTAGTCTGCAGAAAACAATGGTAAGAATCAGGCTATCGCTCTTGAGGGAGTTTCTCCTACCAACACGGGTTGTGTTCTACGATTTTCCTTTGCAACTAACTCTGGGCTAAGAAACCTTAAACGTGAGAGCGTTGCACTTTGTCAGTGGTGCTCAATTCCGAAGCGCAGTTTTACTGTTCAGACACCTAAGTAAATCGCAGTTCGGGTATACATCTTGGCGTTTCATGGAATACTTAGCTCGTTTCTTGAGCCAAGCAAAATTTGGTTATGGATCTGGTTGTTATGTTTCGATAACGCAGCGAGCAAACGATATTGATATCCCCAACACTGGTTGACTAGCTTGGCAGATGGATTCCGTCACCAATCGAAGTGACAACATCAGTGCCGATCGTCAGTAACGAAGTCACCTCGATTCGTGATGAAGCGTTTGCAATCCAACTACCAAGCTCAGCGAACAGACCGACAACCAAGCAGCACACTCCAGTTACCCATATTCCAAAACATCAAACCAGGCGAAATTTGGTTAAATCAGTGAGGAGGTCTAGTTTGTAACGAAAGGTCTCGTGTTATAGATTATGGTGGCCATACCTGGAAAGCGGCGCAATTTTCAAAACAGTTCAAGAGTAACTGGTCGCATCCTTTCGATCCTGGCAGGAAAGCTCTAACAGCAGACAGTGTACGGAAGAGGAACAATACGGAGTGTACCCCAAAGAAGCTGCCCTTTGAACAACATACGGATGCAATACGCCGGTTTGGACACTCAAAGTCTAAAATCAGTTGGGAGACGTGTGAAGTAGGATGGGTTACGTTCAAGAAGTGCGGTCCTGGAGCCGTATCTCCTTCGAAATGAAACAAAAAAATTGGGGAAACTCAAGGGGCAGCACTTGCGGTAAGACACCTATAGTGCCCCTTTCTCCTACGCTCGAGATGGCTGAGTGGTTAAGGAGCGAACTTACTGCCCAGAAGGTCCGTGGTTCAAACCCAATCTCTGCATCTCGACTGCTCCTCTCTAGACTTGGGGAACTTGGCAACATCTTTGCCCTTGTGCTTCCTTCGGATGGCATGGCAGCTAGGCACCGAAAGGGTATTGTAGCTGAATGATCTCGCTTCATTTCACTTTTTCTACTACATGATATTGCCCCTAATGACACAGCGCCATCAATAACGGGTTTCCTTAGTTCTACTGCTCTGTGGGAAATCGACCTGCGACGTGGTCGTGCAAGCATGGTCGGCTTCGTTGGTTTTGTTTCAGTGCGTGCATGTCATCATACAAGTCCTATTCGGAACATTCAGCTGCGGTGTTTATTTCGGTGCACCGATGCCACGTTACCACTAGAGAATAAAAGGGTTAGGATACTGCCAACTGAGTCGGATCCAAACGAAAATCCAGTCGACTCGGGTCGTAGGTTTTCTAAGTAATGAGTCTCCATGCCAACACGGCAACCATAGAATCTATTAATCAGAAAGCCAGCAAGGCTGAAACTGAGCAAAACGCATACGGAAATAAAGAAGATACATTCAGTTGCACACCAAATTTGGTTTTAAAGGGTTGTTTCGGATTCGCGGAATTCTGAGCTGCTCTGGCATCCAAACCCGTGCAAATCGCTGGCGTTTAAGCCTCATAACGAAAACAAGTAGCCCTGACCAGTAAATCATCGCGACCGAGTAAGTACTAGAGAAACAGAGTAGCGGTTCTATTGGCACGTGATTCGTGAGATTGTCACCAGGTGACTGAGCTCAAAACGGCTGTATTAGTGTACAAACCACTGAAAACAAACATCATCGTTTCCAGCCCAGTTCTTCCTCCCGATATTGATTCTGACTAGATCTGGCCCTGCCCAAGTTCCGAGTCGGACGGTAGCTACAAGCATCCCCGAGATAGACCCAGCTGAAAAGAACATGCTATCGAAATCACACAAGTGATGACATACAATGGCCATATGTGATAATTTCCTGCAACTAACTCCGATATTCTTCTTCGAGGTGCCCTTCTCTTTTTCCTATATCGTATGAACCTCCCGCTATTTATCAACCGTCACCGCGGCAAGCAAGCGAGGAACTGTGTGCTGGGCTCCTTTCCATCCGGTCCGGATTCCTCCCTCCCGAAGAAGCCTTTAAGCAACTGCTAAACTAGCAGGACTCTCATTCCATTGACTTGGAAGTCATAGAATGTTTTGAACTTCCATCTACGCTGACAGGCCATCAGTCTATGGTTAGTGATTTCCGCAGTTTTCTGTTACAGGGCAAATGATCTGAAAGTCATTCTCTTTAACATGCCACAGTGTTAGTTCAGTACACAAACTCCTTAGTCTAAGCACGTTGAAAGTGACTTTGATCGGAAATTGCTTTATTCACTCAGATTCAGACATCGTTACATTCCTTACTGCATTCTCTCAGTTTTTGACAATGCTTGCGTCCTACTGTTGTGCGGTACTTCACATTTTGAGCCGACTGTGGTAAGTGTACTATGAATTTTTAGCGTGCGAAAAAATGTGGGGTTTGTAACGAAGGTATCAGCTAATATCACTAGCCGTCTTCACACAATCTTGTCCACAGCAATTTCACCACCTCCCATCCGTTTCAAGTTCAGATTTCTATACGCATCTACATCGACGTGTATGAACAGCATACGTCCATATATTGTTATTCTTTTAGTACGTCCGGAACCTGTTACGGGCACATTCAAAGAACACCCCAAAGTTGAGTCCGACTCATGATTTAGGGTTGATCAGTTCGCTTGAGGGATTCGGTGCTTCACCACAAAACACTTGTTGCTGTACGGCAGAAAAGCACCAGTGTTGAACACTGCTGTCATGCTGTCGATGATGATGATGATGACGTAGATTCAGACAACTGAAATCTCACGTTAAGGGTGCACAAAGCGATTCTTAGCTTGGCTTAGGTCCGCAACAACCTGCGCGACTTTACAAGTCATCCGCCTAAGGAAAGATCACTCTTTTATAAGGTGGACAAATGTTCCCTCTCCATGGGGTCCCCACAGGCCGACAGAATGACAGCGACCAACAACTCAGACCCATATTACCCTACTAAGCACACAACACTGTACTGAAAAGAGCTCACAGAAACCACATTTCGAAGATGCTCCTCCATCGCCCAAAAAACGGAGTTAGAACAAACATACGTCACGTGAAAGACTGCTCACCTGCCGAAATGCTGTAGTGGCGTCTGAATCTCCGCGATAAGTGTCGGTACCACCTTGAAGTAGAACGAACACACCCTTCAGATCGTGAACTGGGGCTTGTTTATCTGCCACTAATTTAGACCATTGTTCACGTAGCCTCGCGCATAAACGCTGTCTATTCTTTCGATGAAGCTCCATCGGGATGGCGAGACATTTGTTTCCAAGTTGATAAACAGGATCTTTGCGAGCTGCCGCACCATAAGACATGTTGTGGCTGGACGAGAGAGCGTATGGATAACAGTTACCGAGAGCCCTACGTATGCAACCAGATAGAAAATAAACTGCTTTTCGGAAGGGTATGTATTCACAAAGCACTGAGAACGTATTGGTAGTGTACAGCGGGAATTCAAGCATTTTTGAACAGGTTGCCAATATCCTCTCGGTCGTAGCGCAGTCGCATTCGATAAACGTGACCCATAAGTGCCACACTGGAGAGAGAGCAAACAGGAATTGCGAGGTGAATGAAGAGATAGACTTACCGATCGGCCTGATCAGTGACCCCAATCCTGATGGCCCATTCGTCAGTCATCATCCGCAAACAGATGCCTGTTAGCAGGTTCGAAAACGAACAGAACACCTCTCGACATACCGTTTATGGCATTTTCCTCAAACAACGGAGCGTACTTTTCACCCTCAGGGCCAGCGTACTTGCGCATCCATTTGCCCACATCTTCAACAGTCCAGTGTAGTACATTTCGTGGAGTGCGTTTCGCTTGCTGGACACAGGAGAAGAGTACGACACTAGTGGTTTGAAACTTACAGATACCATGTCCTGATCAAGCTGTCAGTTGCATCTCGTCCGACAACGCATCAACAAGGACTAATTCTGAAAATAAAGCAGAACAGTTTGGAAAATGAGCAAACGTGTAACTATGAAGTTAACAATTTGTGCATCCGTCAGATGGATTTTGGATGCGTCACCCAAAGCAGATGGCTTGCGAGTCAACTATGAAAATTGCATATCGGTAATCCTAATCTATTATGGGCAGTTGGGAGAACGCTGAAGATTCCAACATGCACTTCGTCCCACAGAGCAATATCAACATAGGCTGCACCATCCCTATTCAAAATTACCCAAATTTATGTAATGTCTTCCACACCCTTCTGCCTTTTTCGACCATCTGAAGGAAGCAAGCAGAACAACGCACCTCTCGACAGTGTTTCGCCATGCGTAGCATATGGCCAAATCACCGAAGTAATGAATAAACAAGAAATAATCGTTCAGCTGTAATACTTTTCCGGTGTTTAGCTGTCATGCCATCCGGAAGAAGCACCACGGCTGGGATATTGCCGGACTGATCAAGCCTAGACAGGATCTACCAACAGGCCGAAGCTGGGTTCGAACCACGGTCGTTCCGGTCATCAAGTTCGCGCCCTAGACACTGGGCTGTCTCGAGCTCTCAAGCCACCACAGTTGACGGGGCTGGATCATCTCCGCTATTGAAGTACCTGGCACATTTTCCAATTACTTCGTCAAGAATTCGTCGATGTCATCCGACACCAGCAGGGCTTCTGAAACATCTGTGGTCAAAAGCTCTAAGGTCATTTGTCCACAGGAGCCATGCCCCGCAACCACACAACAAAAATCCTCACTGTAGCATGGCACATACGACCCTAGAGACCCGGAGATATATGCAAACTTGCAAAAATGTTTCCAGTCTTCCAGATCCGGACACTAACTTAATCGGACGTACTGCGGTCACAGCTAATACAGCTACCGAGGTATGTAAAATACTCCAAAACCACCAGTGATTCTCCTTGAATTGTAAGGGGCATGTTAGGAAAACGCACGTTCTGAAGCATGACTTCGCACTTAGTATGTACAAGGAGCATGCCGAAGGATGACATGATGACGGCCAGTTTATTTAAAAGCACTTGTGCTTTGTCCTCGTCCTTAGGACGGTGTAGTCTGCGTACTCCAGAGCCACAGGGTTCCCACCAACAACGATTTGAACACCGGCGTTTTGAAGAACCTCAACTGTTCACCACATTATTTCATCGATGACCAGATTGAACAAGAGTGAAGCTGGGCACCCATGCCGGAAAGCACTTCTTGTAGTGAAGCCCTTAGTGTTCCTCAAGAATTCCTACACACCTGGAAACGTGAACATAATGACCAGATTATGTACACAGACGCCTAGGGCATTCCCTGTTGAGCAAGTGTAGTTAGGAGCACTGATCGATTGACATAATCGAACGCACTCATGAAGTCAAGGGACAGAGATTACGGGTCTTTTTATATAAGGCGTTGCTCTAGCAGCTGATCGTCACGAAGAGACTGGACCTTAACATGGTGTGACGAGGTGCGTGCTTCCGTGACTCACCGAGCTACACTGGAGGGACCCGTGCGATGGGCACAGAATCCCTCACGTCAGGTTCATCTATAGTTAGGGAGCTGAGTAACACAGTCTTCTGGACCTCCAGGCTGGAGATCGGAACACATTCTTGCTCTTTAAAAAATACAACGCCTTGGCATTTCCAGTAAAAAGTCGCTGCCTTGCGATCAGGCTCTTGAGCCAAAGGCTCTGTTGGGGACCCTAACTGTCCTCGTGTGTAGGTGTGCGAGTCATGGCAGTTTCCCAGCCCACATACACCCATGATTCATATAACTTAAAATTCTGTCATGCCACATAGGCCGTCCTATGGTGAATTCACGCAAGTCGCCCGACTCGCTACATACAGTGGGGCAAGTGGCCGAAAATAGGCTACTGATGACGCCTGCCTTATTCTCACCTACTTCTTTTCTTCGACCCCATCCCATTAATAACAACTTGTAGGCTCATTCATTGGGACTGACAACTCTGTCATGTTGCATCGGTCTTGATCTCAATATTTTCAGGTCAGTCGGTGCAGTCGGACTTAAACACCTCGAAATCAAATTTCATGAGTTGAAGCCCGGTCTATCTGACCGCTCCTAATGCCCGCACTTTGATGCTAGCAGGACAACAAGCTGTACTTGCCATCTCGTGACACTGATACACGCTGAGGATCAAGAACAAGATTTCAAGGTCTAAGCATACTCATTGAGTTAGCTGCCCCATCATTCTGTACTCGCTTCCGGCTGTGCACATTGATGATCAGGAAGTCAATCAATCAATCAGTCAGTCAGTCTTTCGGCTCACAAACCGTACATCGAAGTGCAGTCGTTCAAGCTGCCGCAGCTTCGTTCACTGAGAAAAATAAGAGAGCGTGAGCCACGCGCTCGCGAGGTTTCGTCTGTCCGGTGTGGCAAGGATTGGGAGCTACGCAGTGAAAGCGATAGCTTTGATGCAGGACCGCCACTGGCTGCGTGACCACACCACAACCACATCTGTCAGTGTCACTAACCGATGGTTTGTCTTGTCTTGCGGTCCTCATCCGGGAGGATATTTGTTAGCAAGACTCAGATGACCGGTGAGGACTTCCATGCTTCGTTGCCAAGTCATCAACTGAACGCAAGTGGGTCGTCTCCATTCGACACACGGCCGGGCGGAGAGGGCTCTGGGAAGCAAGCGGTCCGGTCATATGAAATACATCGCCTAACCAGTGTAACCTGTGGAGTGTGACCGACTGATCTGCCGTGTGATAAGAAAGAAAACCACCTGATGTACTTCGGAAGCGCTGAGCCGATGTTTCCACCAGACCCGCGCACTGGCGGTCAAAACAGTCTGTGTAGGTCTTCCACAAGCAGCGGTCACGTCTCCCATTCATAAAATAAGACACGGCGGTCCGCAGTATTGTGCACGCTACCCTTGAGAGTCAAGCTAATATCATGTGGGCGCCACAAATATCGGTTGGCAAACATTGCTCTGGCCTTCCCGACTCGAGAAGGCATTTCGCCTCTTACCAGTTCAGCGGTACAGGTAGACGAATTTATCGTCTACATCGATCGGTTCACCTGCAAGCATGTGTGGGTTTGACCCTACCCAATTTTGCAGTAACGCTTTGCAGGGGCGAAGTGCATACCGACTGAATGGCTGCAACGACCCATGCTGTACCCTCGATGGACCCCGGAATACCCTCCTACAATTCTGGTCTCACCCCGTCGCAAATCCTTGACCAATTCTAACTACCCTAGTAACCCCAACTGATTCGCCCAACACGTTCATGTAGGGGGCTAGCCACGAACCCAAGTACAGCGTTGCCGCGACTGCACCGCGATTGTCATATCCGGTCTGAGTAAACCATATCTCTGTTCGCTCCAAGCCCGGCGTATCACACGCACCCACAACCACCCCAATCCGCCGAATTTACACGGAAACTCCAAAGTGCTGGCCATCCCATTGCACTGCCTGCTCGTTCTGTCCATAAACCCACTTATTCTTCCCAAGACGAGGTTCTATTCTATTCGGTGTCAACCGTTTTCCTCCCCCGGTAAGCCAGACAATCAACTGTTCACACTCCTGAGAACAGGTGAGTTGACCTGGGTTGAGGTTAATCTATATCCATGCGGTAGAAACCATCTTTCGTCCCGCTCTGTCTAAGCATGGCTTGTCACCTCTCGTTGATGTTTGCG